>OMLC01103220.1:0-17657 GCA_900302585.1 Regalecus glesne | reverse complement strand
GTGTGTTTATCCTTTTGAAGATCAAATTGTCCCCATAAAGATCATGAAATCAGAAACAAGCTACATAATGGAAGTACTCTATTGAATAAGGGTTAATTCAAGGCCAGGGATTAGGTTTCTGGTTGTTGGGGTAATAGTCAGGCTTAGGTGGAGTGTTAAAGTTAAGGGCTTTGGTAGTTCATTATAAGAATGCATGGTTTGGGAACTGAGAAACCAGAGGCTACAGGTTCCAACTCACCACGGGATGTCAGGAAGGGCATCTGGCCTTAATCTCCCAAACTCCACCCGTACAATGTGGGGACTAATCATTGACACATAATCTTGTCTAATATCAAACTTAGCTATTGGAATATGAGTCATATTCATGTGCTTTACAATGAATGCCTAAATTACCTGAGCACGGGATTAAGGGCAGATGCGCTTTTTCTAACACCCTGCGGCAGGATTGAACCTACTACTCCTGACTTGGAGCCATGCATTCTACTGCTGAGCCAACATGGTCCCACTAAAAACCTGCTAGCAATAGCTTTAGAGTGAAATGCCTGTAAAAAATCAAATCAACTGTAAATAACAGACTCTTTGAAGAGGTAAGTTGAAGTTGTTTGATATTTTAGTACCGGTGGAATTCAAAATACCTTCATTTTGACTCAAATCTCAGCTACAAAATTATAACAAATTTTGCTAGGGTTACTGATTCCTTATGTTAATGAACCTTTTAGTTTCCTTTATTAAATCATTTAAAATTATGTCATTGAGCCATTACATGTAACCGATTACAAGTGAAGATCCAGCAAGTGACTGATCCAGCTGAACAGATTCACCTCTTTTGTGACATTGTAATTTGGTATTTCTAGCCTAGCTGTCTTGGTATAAGTCCTACTCTGTTGTAATAACAGTATGTCAATCTTCACTGACATTAATATGATGTGCTCTAGGGCTTGGCTCTTGGCCCTTTACTCGCCTCTCTACCTTTTGACCAAATTATACACAGTCATGGGGTTCATTTCCATTGGTATACAGATACACAGCTGTATGTAGCTATAACGGGGTAGCTACATGTTTTGCTTTTAAATTCAGATAAAGCTGACATGCTGGTCATTTGCCCTGCTTGAACGCAGAAAACAATTTGATCAAGTATAGATAACAATCAACAATTCTGTGATTTTACAAAGTATGGTAGCTAAAAATCTTTGTTTTATGTTTAATTCAATCTTTTCACATGATAAGCACATTACACAAATCACAAAGACTACCTTTTTCACTTCTGTAACATAGCTACAATTCAATCCTGTCTGTCTATGGCTGATACAGACCCTCTAATACATGCATTTGTTACATCTAAACTTGATTACTGTGATGTTCTGTTTTCAGATTTGTCACGTGGTAGCACTAGATATCTTCAAGACCATCATCAAACGGTTAAAAGTACTGTTGGCAGTATCCAAACAAAAACTAGAAAAATCAACCATATTACGCCAATACTTGTCTCTATTCATTGGCTTCATTTCAATGTTAGATCAGACTTGTAAAATCCTAAATGGGCTTTGCCCAATCATGCCTGTGTGATCCCCTTAAACCATTAATTCTATCTCCAGCTCTCCGCTCTCAAAATACAAGACTCCTCTGTCTGCTGAAAAATATAAAAAGTTAGTTGGTGGCAGGGCCTTTTCCTTCCGGGGCCTATTCTTCTGGAGTAATCTGCTTGCTGCTGTCAGATAATCAGAATCTGTTGAGTCCATTAAGTGTGAATTTAAGACTCATCTTTTTGCCTTTAGATTATGTGATTCACAACCTTTTACTGCAAGGCAGGTGGGTTTCTGTCTCAATTAATTTACCAAGTGCTATTTAAGATAAGTTAAGATAAGATATTCCTTTATTAGTCCCACAGGGGGAAATTACAGTGTTACAGCAACAAAGTGGAAAGCACAGTAAGAGAAGCATCAAATCTAGAGTATAATACGTAACATCAATTTAGGCAAGGGGGGGAATGTGAACAATATATACAGTATGAACAGAAAAAATACACTCAGTTTTAATTGAATGTTGTTGTTGTTCATATATTGAATTTGTTCTATTGGGGGAGCAGTGCTGATTATATAGTCTGACAGCGGCGGGAAGAAAATACCTGTGGAAACCTTCCCTCAAACACCTTGGATGGAGTAACCTATCACTGAAGGAGCTCTCTAGTCTAGCAATGTAGTCTTTTATGGGGTGAGAACCATTGTCCATCATAGATGACAGCTTAGCCATCATCCTCCCTTGTCCCACTACCTCCACAGTGTTGAGGGGACATCCCAGTACAGAGTTAGCTCTCTAGACCAGTTTATTAAGTCTCTTCCTAACCACAGCTAAGATGCTGCTGCCCCAGCAGACCACTCCATAGAAGATGGCTGGTGTCAACACCGTGTTGTAACATGTCTTGAGGAGTGTCTCTAGCACTCCAAAAGACCTCAGTCTCTTTAGCAGATAAAGTCTCCTCTGGCCCTTCTTATAAAGTGCTCTCGAGTGATCACTCCAGTTCAGTTTATTGTTAAGGTGAACACATAGGTATTAATAAGATGTAACCATGTCAATGTCCATCCCCTGGATGTTCACTGATGTCAGAGCGGAGTGTGTGCACCTGCGAAAATCCACCTCCATTTCTTTGGTTTCTACTGATGAGATTATACATTACAGGCCTGGGAGACTGCAAAGCACGACAGCAAAGCACTGTGCTTTCCCTGTGAGACTTCAATGTGCACAAGCGAGGGCGAGTCATCACGTGACTTGGAGGATTCACATGCTACGGTCTCCTCCTTCCTGTCGGTGCTCTAGAGGGGTATCAAAGCATTTGACCCAGTAGTAGACAATTCGGGGAATTTGGTTTGGAAAAAGGGGATTTTTTTTTTTAAACATTAAACATTAAAAAAAGTCACCACCACATGGTATTTAAGTTTCAACCTGAGGGATCAAGTTTAGTATCCAGTTGTACATTTAGGAGCGGCATTGCTCAGTGGGTAGAGCAGTCGTCTGGCAATCGGAAGTTTGCAGGATCGATCCTCGGTCCTGTCGAGGTGTCCTTGAGCAAGACACTGAACCCCTCATTGCTCCCTGAGTGCCATATGTTGGCAGCTCACTACTCCTATAAAATAGGTTTGGTCAAAAATGCAGAGAAATACAAATTTCCCCTTGCGGGACTGATAAGGGAATCCTTATCATTTTCTGTCCCAGAATTTGACTTGCTTCATCAATGCACACGCTTGTTGTGTTTCTGGTGTGTAACATCTAGTGTTAACATTTTTATTCCCACTATTTGGAGGACTAACACACAGGAGCCACTTATCCATTTGTTTCCTCAATAGATTTTGATTTTTATATGAAAATGATCCAATCGTTGGTCAGCTAAGGTTAGCTTTTCAGCAGGCCTCTCTCAAGTTACTAGTGGCAACCACTTGGCTTGGTTTAGGGGTCGGCTACAAGAAGCGTATAAAAGAGCAAGTCCATTCATTAAAAACATTTCTGGATTTTATCATATTGATTACAGGACTAATTATTTTCATGTGATAAGTTTTGATTAATTTGTCTTATCTTCAGTTGTTTGTTTTATCTTAGTGGTTTACATGTTTTTTTCATTTTATATAAATGTAGTTAATTTTTTTTTTTTTTAGATCTACATTAGACTTATTTAATGGGCTATTTGTCAATCATTTACCACCTGCAGATAGCTCATGTAACACCAGTAGTACACACACCACCAGTTGAGAACCACTGACATACTCATCTGTGCACTGCAGTACTCCTGCATTTAACACCATACACTATATTGCTCTGTTTGTGTTAGGATACATAATGGTTGAAGTGGACCAACTTTTAACTGTGTTTTGGGGTTCAAAAGCAACTCACAAAAATGGTGAATCGGTTCAACTGGATCAGAAATGTATTAAGAAATGTTTTGTCAGTCAAACAGATGACATCTTCAGTCTGACTGAAGATGTCGGACTGACTTCCCTGGCCACTGAGTCAATCGGGGCGTTATCAGCTCAGTAGTACAGATTCCTAATGACTCCTTTCTGAATAATCTTCTTATCCAGCTGAACCGATTCACTTTTTTGTGATGATATACTGTTGTCCTCATGGGAAGCTTTGCAAAACAGTAGATCTTCATGGAGATTACTGTCTCTGCAGTATCTTACAAAAACTAACAATAAAGTAGCGTTGCTTATGCCAATTGGCTCATCCAGCTATATGCCTTTATTATTTCCCCAAGTTGGTATGTAATGTTATGACCTAACCTTAACCCAACAATTGTTCTGCTCATGGTTTCATCAAAGTGGTATTAACTGAATTTTGGTTGCAGCTGTCTCCCCCAATACTGAACATGTCTACAGCACTAGGTAAAATAAGCTCACCTGCAATTGTAAAGAGTTTTTTGCTACAAGCTACATGAGCAGCAACCATATAGCTAGCTTTCAAGGTGACTTTTTGACTGAGTTTTTAATGATGTCATGACTCTGTTAAATGGTATATTGATTTATTTTTATGTAGCTCTTTTCTAGTCTAGCTACCACTCAAAGCACTTTATAATGAATGCCTCACATTTACCAACCCCCATTGTGGGATTCCGACCTGCAACGCTTGACTTGAAGGCACCTACTCTATCTCTCTATACATGAGTTTCTCTTGAGTGTTGATGGTTTGAGTACCTCATTTGACAATGTTTCACCACATTCAACATACTCTCAGCTCACCATCACTACCTGCCATTCTGAATACAAATTTTATGCATTCAAGTTCATGTCTTGATGCATGCTCAATAATCCAGGTAGGGAAATCACAAAAAGAGGTGAATCTGTTCAGCTCAGACTGAAGAAGTCACCTGGTGAGTGACGAAACATTTCTCAATAAACTTCTGATCCAGCTGAACAGATTCACCTCTTTTTGTGATTCAAGTTCATATTTACTTACCACATGCTTTGGGGCTTTTCGCTGCACAATGTTGTCTCCTACATCACTGTTCATTTCGAAAATCAATCAATTTTGTGTTACTGCATCAGAGCAAGGTAACCGTGGCAAAACATGATGATAATTGTTCCCTTTTCAGTCCTACGAGGCGGATTTTTGCCATTATCTGCATTTGACCCATCCTATTGTATAGGAACAGTGGGCAGCCACCATATTGCCCCCAGGGAGCCGTTAGGGGTTCAGTGTCTTGTTCAAGGACACCTCAACATGCTTTCTGCAGGGCCAGGTATTGAACCGGCAACCGTCTGATCACCAGACGACCGGTCTACCCACTGAACTATGATGTCAAACATGATTGTGTATCGACATGTCCTGATTGCTTTGATGATATTCAAATGAAACTAGTCATTGAAATTATTTAATAAGAAGAAAAAAATTATTGATGTCAATTCTTGAGTACATTTATATATAGGGATAACTAGCTTTGTAATGTTTTCTTTTAATTTTTATCTTACTACTTTTCAGTACCACTGCCCACTAGATGATGCTCTGTTGCTTAATGGTTACGGATCACCTCTCTACATGATCAATATTGTTTAACTTGATTTTTTTTAACTTACTTACTTATGTCTAAGCCTCTGCACATGTTCCTCCATCATTCCTCTGACAGTTGTCAGTCTGAGTCTCCCAACAGTTGAAGACTAAAAGACGCTAGTAGTAGCTCCTTCTCAAGCAGCTTCGCTCCAGCAAAATTGGCCTGAAAAACACCAACAATCAACTAGCCAAGATGAGTGGGCCAGCATCAACAAGCTCGTTATCAAGGCCATGTTAGCCTCTAAAGATAGAGGTGGTTTTTTCATTGGTTATTCTAAAGAAGGCTCTGGCAGCTGTTTGCAGCTATGACATGGAAAAGAACAACGCCCCTGTTGAAGTGGCTGTTTGGAGACTGGTAAAACAGGGTGCTCTGGTTCAGGTCCAAGGAACCGGTGCCTCTGGCTCCTTTAGATCAACAAGGAATCTGAAACATCAAAAAAAGTGAATGAGTCTGTGCTGCCTGCAAGCACCCCCACCCTTATGAACAGTACAGTGCATAACAAGTCTAGTACAGGTCACCACTCTATCACAGGGCAGAGCAGTCAGGGGAACAGTGTATTGCTCAAGGACACCTCGACACACATCTCTGCAGGTGCGGGGATCGAACCTCCAACCTTCCGATCAATTGCCAGGTGACCACTCTACCCACTGAGTCATGCCAACCCTCAATGCAGTACAATAATACAAAATACAATAATACAACAGGTGTTGTCAATAGTTTAACTGGCACCTTGATTTCCTCTAAAGAAACGGGACCATTCCACAATTTCATTAACACTAGGATTACAATGATTAACGATTATTTTATGATATCATTAAACGTCCATACATCCTTAGCTATATCACCCATCAGTGTATTCAGAAGGTCCCTCCCATGCTCATGAACAAGGTAGCTGAAAAGTTTCACCTTCGTATTTTCATCATAACTCTTCATAATCAAGTCCACATAAAGCACAAACCCATCCTTCCAGTTCTTCCATGTCTTCAAAAGATTCCTGGAGTTCAGGCACAACGTTTACAGTGATCTTAAACCTTCTATCTTGCATGCATAGCAAACTAATCAGGGTCTGGTCATGTTAGATAGTTAATGACTAGTCTACTACATTTTATTCTCTAACAGAGACTAAAAAACGTACTATTTAGCCCCAGCTGGGCAAGTTTTTAGTTAAACTTTGGTACCTGGATACATATGCTTAGTCTGTTAATGCCCCACCATTGATGCATCCACAAAATAATTCCATGTCACATTATATACCCATCCGTCCATCGTCAACCGCTTCCTGTCCCTTGTAACATCCACTAGCTCTGATTGGGGGATCTCAAAGCGTTCCCAGGCCAGTGTGGAGATTGGATGGCCCTGAGTGGTGACCCTCTTATTTTATACTCCCTAAGAACTTCCCACAATATCTCCCGGGGGACCCAGTCATAAGCCTTCTCCAGATCTATAAAACACATGGAGACCAGATGGACATACTCCCTGACCCCCTCCGGGATCCTTGCGAGCATAAAGAGCTGGTCTGTTGTTCCATGAGCAGGATGGAATCTACATTGTTCCTCTTTGATCTGTGGTTCGACTATTGGCTGGATCCTCCTTTCCAGCACCTAAGAGTAGACTTCTTGCCATGTGATCCAATCTATGCAATTAGTACGCACCCTCTGGTCCTCTTTTTGAGTACTGGGGCCACTACCCCTGTCTGCCACTCTTTAGGCATTGTCCTGGAATTCCACGCAATGGTGAAGAGACGTGTCATCCATGACAGCCTCTCAACACCCAAAGCCTTCAGCATCTCTGGATGGATCTCATCAATCCCTGGGGCTTTGCCATTGTGGAGTTGTTTGATTACTCCAGTGACCTCCTCCAGGGAGACTGATGTTGATCCTCCATCATCCTCCAGCTCTGCCTATATCCTAGAGGGGTGGGTTAGTTGGATTCAGGAGTACCTCAAAGTGCTCCTTCCATCGTCCCATTACCTCCTCAGTTGCATAAATCGCATAATCGGAAAGTAGAATATCAGTGTAATTCAAGAAGTTTTCAATAAGGACTATAGTATCATGGGGGTTTCTTCCTCTACAGATGCCTGTAGCAATAATGGTACAATAGCATGGTGAACACCATCAGGGGGGATACGTCATATGAAATGTTACATGAAAACAATCTACTGACTGAAAAACAGCTTCTTCGCAAAAGCTGTGGCACTAATGAAGTTAGACATCTCAGTTTGAAGAGCATAAGATTCTGCCAATATTAGGTACATGAAACATTTGCAATATTTACTCACATGTAACTTAAAGCCATGTCATCTGTCCACTGCACCTTAACTACATTTTGGCTGAGAATGTTTTTGAACACATACGTTGTATTCTATTAATAACTCTGGAAATTTGTACTTCACATTGTTTATATCTTGTATGTATTCCTTAGACTGCTTATTATTGCTGATATTTTATATTTCTTATCTCTTCTGTCTTATTATTCTCTGTCTGCTCAATTTGAGACTGACATAATTGCAATTTCATTGTATCTTGCATGCTCAATAATCCAGGTATGGGAATCCCAAAAAGAGATGAATCGGTTCGACTGGATCAGAAGTTTATTCAGAAACCTTTCGTCACTCAAACAGTTGACATCTTCTGTCTGGAAGTACAATTTTGTTGTACTTGCACATTGACAATGAAAATTTTGAATTTTGAAATATGTACAAATTTCAATTGCTGGTAATCAGTCTGCTGGATTTCTAATATTTGGTATTGGCCCTGGGAATACACACATCAGTCAACCTATATTGCATTTCATTTTTCTCTTTTCTTTCTGAAAGAACAAGCCATGTTGCATTTTGAGTGTACCCTTTCCAACCTGAAATGATGGTGACAAAATACCAACATCTCTCTGTGTGCTGCCAGATCCATGCCAATGTGGAAAACTCCTGGAATGAAGAAGAGGTGTGGAGAGTAGAGATGTATGTCTCCTTTGGGATCATGAGTCTTGGGCTCCTTGCTCTCCTGGCTGTCACCTCCATTCCCTCTGTCCACAGTGACCTCAATTGGAGGGAGTTCAACTTCATACAGGTACAGGTTTTATTCATCTTGATCAGGGCAAAAATAAATCACCAGTTGCACCTCTCACCAATTGAAAAATGAACAACTCCAAAAGCTACTGTATATATACATTAAGGTCAATGTATGTGTGTTTTAGCCAGTATTTCAGTGACTGATCTAGATAAACACAGCAAAATGAAACCAAATTTAATAACATAACTACACAGTTCAGTTGAACAGTTAAAATACATTTTTTACAATATCTCACATTTCTGTCATGTGATACCATTTGATTATTACATGTGATTATTGCCTCCATCTCCCCCTCTCAGTCCACGCTGGGTTACATTGCACTTCTCATCGCTACATTTCACACCCTGCTGTTTGGCTGGAAGCATGCCATTGAGGAGGAGGCCTACCGCTTCTACTTGCCCCCCAGCTTCGTGGTGGCCCTTGTCCTGCCCATGTGTGTAATCATAGGAAAGGTGTTCCTTCTTCTCCCCTGTGTGGCCTGCAAGCTCCACCAGATACGCCGGGGCTGTGAGAACGGCCGCTACCATTCCCAGCACCTCAACCCAGTGGGCCTGGGAGCGCACATCTCACCGGAGAGAGTTACCATTATGTGACACATTTGGAGGCCAACAATTGTCTTTTTCCCACATTTGGATTTTCACATAAGCTGCTCTGATGATTAGTTTTGTATATACATTCAAACCATTTTTTATTTAATTTATCAAAGTGCTTAAAATTATTCTATGATATATGAAAATATTGTTTTTATATTTGTGTAGAATTGGTCGGTATTAGTTGCTGAATCTACTTAAAATGATATCGTATATCTGTCGTTTGGAGGTTCCATCAGATATTTAGCCCTCATTCCTCATAATGCTGCATTATTGCCTATACCCTCCATGTAATAAATTCCCAATGGCCCACCATGTCTACTTGGCCAGTTAAATGCTGACAGCTAGTCAATCCTTTGAATTCTTTAGACATTTTACGTTAATGTTGCAACAATTATGGTAAATTTCATATCTTTTCATATCACTCTCTGACTCTCTGACTCTGACTTTTATGCAAACAAAGCACCTTGGAACTAGATAGATGTGCAAGCGTGACTCAGAGGGTAATTCATGTTCCTACCAGATTAAAGTATTATGGCTCATCATCACTATGATAATCTCAAAGGTTAAGGTAATAATTGCAAAATTGTCTCCTAAGTACAGTAATATGATGTTGTTTGTCTTCTCGTGTTTTTCTGTTCTATATTATGTCCATAAGAGTTCCTTTCTATTTTATTTTATTCCATTGATAGATGTGTTCATACCCGTCAAGAATTTAGCAAAATAACATTTTGTCGATTGTTCTGCATTCAAACAATCTTCTGTGACATTCAACAAAATGACGTGTACTAAAAATATCTGCTGTCACCTTTATCGATATCACCCACCAAATTACAAGTAAAGAGCAGATCAAGTTATTAGTAAGTGGGAGGTAGCATATACTATTGTCGCAATAGTAATTTTAATTGATTTGGTGTAAATCAGTAAGAGTTGCATTTTATAGTCCCCTTTAAAAATGTTACATAGTGTTGCAGAAGATACAGATACATGAAAATAGATAATATACATACACAGCTATATACAGAACATAATACAGCCCCTATACAGATAACCTCAGTTTTGTCAGAAATGAGCTCAAGGCAATTGAGTTGCAACCATTCTTTGATAGGCATCCATTCTGCCAGGCAGTTATGAAGGGTAACAATACTACCCATATCATTTGGCTTGACTGAAAAATACAGCTACATGTTATCAGTGTAGTAGTAGTGAGAGATATAATTGAACTGGCTAACCAGAGATTGCCTAGAGGTAATGTGTAGAGAAGGAAAGGATGGAACCAAAGTGTTAACACTACAGAACTCCAGTTTATAGGGGTATTTGAGGGGACAGAGTTGTCTATGACAACCTAAAACTTTTTGTTAAAAAGAAAGGATTAGAGCCAGCTGAGAGCAGAGCCAATGATATAAACCCACTTATTTAAATGTTCAACCAAGATGGGGTGATCAGTAGTATAACATGCAGCAATTAACTCAAGGATAGCGTTAATTGCTCATATGAGGATGTCATTCATCAGTCCTCATAGGTACTTCTTCCGTACTATGTTGGTGATGAAAGCAAGACTGTAATTTGTTGAAAATATTGTGTCCTTCAGCAACATCAAGACGTGGATTTGCAGCAATTTTTCATGAATTTTGGAGATTAATGGTAGCTTTGAAATAGCTCTGTAGTTATTCGGTAGGGTTGGATCAAGGACATTTTTAATAGGTTGGATACTCGCCATCTTAAAATCATCAGCAACACAGTGAGAGATGAGAGAAAGATTAACAATTGAGAGGAGGGTAGAGCATAATCAAGTCTATACTAGCTATCTAGTTGGCTAACCAATGAAGCCAAATCATCCATCCATTTTCAACCTCTTATTCAAAGTTGGGTCATGGGGGAACTGGAACTAATCTCAGTTCTCATTTGGCGAAAGGCAGGGGTATATCCTTGAAGGGTGACGATTCCATCCTAGGGCAGAGCAATTAGGGGAACAGTGTCTTGATCAAGGATACGTCGACAAACTTCTTTGTAGGTGCGGGACTTGAACCTTCAACCTGCTTGGCAGACAACCACTCTACCCACTTAGCCCTATCATCCCTAAAGCCAAATTATTCTGCATGCCAACTACTTTGTAGAATGGTACGATATCAAAGACTCATCACATTGAAGCAATCTAGGTTGCTGACATTTTTGTATACATCATCACAAGATCATCCTCTCTGTACATATTGATCTACACTGTTGTTGGTGGTGTTTTGGTTTCACTGAAGTCTTAAGTAGTGGTATTGTTGATATTCTGTCGTTGCAGTTTACAGTGCCAAATGTGAAAATGTGCTGTAAACAGTGTTTTATGTACAATTTTGCCCACCATGGCAAAATACTATTTAGTAACAATGATGTGGGTACTGTGGATGATAAATATGTCTCAAAAATTCTAATTTAAACATAAATCAAACTTAGTTTTTGGTCATGGGAACATTCCATGAATGTTAACATGTTATTTTTTTGTCAATAATCATATCTAATATTAATGTAATGCTACATCTAGAGACGCCATGAGTTTTATGTGATAGGTCTATAATTACAACCAACTCCTGACATATTCACATCCCTTCAGGAAGTGTGCTTTCGTTTTTAACATCTGTGAAACAAGCTAAAACTTGCCACTCTTAACCAATATAGTTAGAGGAAACTGTTCAATACTGTACATCACCACCAAAGTAGCATCAGAGGGTATGAGAGCAGTTTAAAAATATACTATCCCTCAGAGATGAGGTATGAAGTTCAGTCCTCTGTGAGGGACTCGGAGTAGAGCCGCTGCTCATTCAAGTTGAAAGGAACCAGTTGAGATTGTTCAGGCATCTAATAAGGATCCTATCTGGTCCTGTCCCTAATAGGGTGTTCCAGGCACATCCAGCTAGGAAGAAGCTGCAGGGTAGACCGAGGACCAGATGGCGGGATTATATCTCCACACTGGCCTGGGAACGCCTTGAAATCCCCCATTCAGAGCTAGTTGATATTGCATGGGAAACTAAAGCTTGGAGTTTCCTTTGCTACCTTGCCCGGATAAGCAGTTGACGATGGATGGATGGATGGATGTCATCATGTTTGGTGTATTGTTGATAGTTTAATTCAGTATAATTAAACTGGTTTGGATTATAATGAGTGTTCATGAAAATAAAGACCAGAGATTGTGCTCTGTTTTTCCCAAGGTTGGTTTATTTTGTAATTTTTCTTAATACCTCAGTTAATTTTCTGATGTGATGCCCTCCCTGCCCCCACCGTCGTCCACTCATTGTGACAAATCCATAAATGGCTACTTTGCACCTATTCGATACCTCTTTTTGCCTGAAAACATCCTTCCATCCAGCACGTATCAATACATACATATGAGTGCTTTGCACATGCACAATGCCAGTGTGCGCCTAAACTAAAGTCCCTCCTTCCATCTTGAGAATGATCGTTTAAAGCAGTGTTACATCATCATGTGTTACCTGTCAGCTTTTTGCCACACATAAAGGTTGGTAATTAAAAAACAAAAACAAAAAAACAAACAAAACTTAATGTGTACAATGAAGTGTCTTATTTTTTGCAGTGCCAATTTGAATGTGTTTGTTATGCTGATTGTTTGATATAACTAATTTTCGACTGGATTGTCACCAACCACCAAAGTGTTGGAATGAGGGCAACAGGTTATCATGTTTGGTGTGTCGTTGATATTTTAATTCAATATAATGAAACACGTTTGGTTTATAATTTGTCTTGATGAAGCTAAATACCATAATTTTTGCTCCATTTTACTTAAGGTCGTTTCTTTCTGTTTTTTCTCAATTGCTCCGTTATTGTTCTCACATGACCCACCCCACTCCCACCACCGTCAGCTCGTGAGGTCCATAGAACGCTGCTATGCACATGTGTGTTTTTACTAGTGTGCACTTAAAATCCCATCTCTTGATGCATGCTCAATGATCCACGTATGGGAATCACAAAAAGAGGTGAATTTGTTCAACTGGATCAGAAGTTTATTCAGAAACGTTTTGTCACTCAAACAGTTGATGCCTTCAGTCTGAGCAGACTAGAAGTGACCCCCCATCCCTCTTATAAACAGTACATCGATACCACACAACACTAGGCTGGGTTCATTTGCAAATTGGGTAATCTACTCCACAATCAACGGCAATGAGCACCGTTCACAAAATCGCCTCAATCTCGACACTGAGCGTAGTCTCAGGCTGGCCCACTGCGTGTTGCCAGTAAGCCAGTTTACCACACATGAACGGTGAAGGTAATTTAAAAGAAGTAACTTAATTAAAAACATAAAATGTCGTATTTCTAGCGGCATTAGCTTAAATGTGTTTGTAATGTCAGTTTAATTTTTTTTACTGAATTGTTACCGAAGTATCGAATGAGTCCAACAAATAGTCCTGTTTGGTGTGTGGATGTTCTGCCCATCAGGCTTAATTCATGCTAAAAATTATACGTTAAGTTTAATATTCATTGCTTGTGTTTCAATTTGCAGAAGAAAAAGATAATTATGTTTTATTTTGATACGTTGTAAGCACGACAATCCTTCGTTTACAGTATGTACCATAGATATAGATGCACTGTACCGTCATTACCATTATCATATAGTAAATACACACTTTATCCCAGTAGGTAGCGAAATGCACCATGTGAATCCCTAGTAAACCGTCATATGTTTATAGAAGTCCGCAGTGCATTGTGGATATCGAACCCCATTTCCAGAATAGTTTCAGCTGGATACCCTAAGCCTAACGCCCTCCCCCTCCCGTGTGTTATTCTTTTCTCACACCCTAGAAATCAATGGCTGTAAGTTGAACATGATTAACTTTCTATGTGAACTTTGGTTTGTTAACGTACAGAATGCAGATTTACGATAGCAATCTCTATTGGCGTTACAGTGATGATGCTAATGCTACAGTGACATTGGATATTGATGTGTGGCCATGTTAGCATATACTTTGCTAGTAATTCTGTTGATCGCCAATGTTAGCACTTCTTGGCCAGCTTTGTTGAAAACATACAGTGATTTTACCATTACAGCTGGGAGACATTTTTTTTGTTCAAGATCTTTTAATTGGTATTTAGAATGATATAATTTAGATAACCCATGAACACAATTGTATAATCATGTTGATATATCGTGATATGTCATTATCAATTGTGGGAATATCTAAATCTTTTAAAAAGGCATCAAACAAAGAGTCATTCCCAAGGGACTCTGAAGTATACAACTTTTAGTAAAACCCATGAAAACACAAATTAATCTCTGAATGATCAATACACCTGGCACCTAACTCATCATTTATCTCAGGTATAGTATGATCTGCAGTTTTTGGAGGGAGCTGATAGGCAATAATTTCCCCATTCTTTTCACCAAATTCATATGTCCTTTACAGTGTTTCATTGATAAGATTTTCAAAATGTCTGGTGGATAAGAGATTAAATCCTGTTTGAAGAATCAGTAATTCTTTGAGTAGCTACCAATGAAGCAAGAGCGAGTGCTCTATCCAAGTTTAGGATATCATTTTTTAATTTCTCAAGGCATGCAGTGTGAGATTTCCTGAGCCATTGACTGTACGGTATAACTAGACCCCTTAGATATCCATTCATTGATTCCCTTAATATTGAAGGAAACACTCCTGGACTGGGGTTATATTCCAGATAAAACAACAAAACTTTCATTAGAAAGCAATAATGAATTGAAACGTCAAGGAACGTAGTTAAGAATGCTTGGTTGGTATATGTGTAGACACCAATAGATGAGTATGATCTGAGATGAATATTGCTTTGATAGTCACAATCACTGATTAATGGAAGAAGATTTTTACCCCCCCTCCAAAAAATGAAAATCCATGTGTGTCCTATGGACAGGTAAGAAAAAGGAATAACTCGTAGACATAGGATTCAGGAAACTCCAAGCATCAGATATCCCATGTGTATTAAGAAACAACTGGATTGCAAAACCCTTGGATGTATTTACTGTCTTAGGTGAGCTACGATCTAGGGTAGGTGACGGTACACAATTCATATCCCATTGAAGAATAAGATGATGTGTGTCCATATTTGGCAGCCAAGCAAAACAATTAGCAAAAAATCGTGCTGTCGTCCCAATTTGATACACAAATGTTAGCAAATATGACCGGAATATTGTATAGTCTGCCTACTACAGTGATGTAACATTAATAGTAGAAATTGCTCTACTAATAAGACTGGGTAGCTTCCCCTATCTGTCTGCTAGAGATAACATGAAACTGAGAAAACTTAGGGATCTTTTTATGGAGCTGCACGCAGCTAAGGATGAAGGCTATCTTCCTGGACTCGCCTATCTCAATACTCCTCATGAGATAAAGCCTATCGTAGAGAAATTCCCTAAAGGATAAATGGCTCCTCACTGGATCCCGGAACAAGGAAGATCACAGAGTGACCTCCCCTCCCTTTCATTCTTCATCAACATTGTCTACAGCCAGGCTAAGGCCAGAAATGACCTAAGCTTTGTCCTGTCAAGCAGTAGCCATCCTTACAGCAAAAGAGAGAGAACTCCAACAATATACTGTAGATGCAATTCTGCTGTAACTGTGCATAAAACAGATGCCTCTGGAACTGCTGACACATGTCCCACAAGTACAGCAGAGATGGAGAAGAGAGACAATGATCCTGCTCGATACTGGCCCGTTTGCAACAAAACCCAACCTCTGGTTAAATATAGAGCCTTCAGAATTAAAATATTGCTTGAACAGAAAAACATCCTGAAAAATGACAAGTGCTACTTTAAGTGCTGTTTCCAAACCACCTGGCTAAGGACTGTCAGGTGACACTGAAATACACTGAATAACACTGGTGACTTTTGGAATGTGTCTATTTCAGTCAGAGATGCCAACAAACGTAAAGAAAAAAATGTTTTTTCAGTTTTGTAAATTGATTGAGAAGAATTTCAAGTAGTCCTTGTAGTCATTTTGTCCAAATTTGGTTAATGTAGTGAATTCTAATTCTTCATTTTGGTAGTAATCCCAATTTATATTAACACTGTTTTTGGAAATAAGCTTAAAAACTAAAAATGTTTATGTTTTTTCTTAAGATCATACCTGTCAGCTTGTTTTCCCCACACAGACCATGGTAGCTCAATTTTAAAAAAGTAACTTAATTAATCACAAAACATTGACTGTTTAGCTCTGTCAATTTGAGTTCGTTAATAGTACTTGATGTTTTTTGATGTTATTATTGAGTTTTGACTGACTTGTTGACGACCTTAGTGATGAATGCAAATAAACTGGTCCTCAAGTTTGGTGTGTATAGTTAATAATTGCATTTGGTGTAATTAAACAGGTATGAATTGTATTTGTTGTTCATGAAAATAACACCTGTCACCGGCAGAATGTCTCCATTTCAGTCAGACACGACAAGCATGAAGATAGGGTATTTTTACATTGTTGTAAATCAGTTCAGAAGAATTTAAACCAGTCCTCCTGAGAATTATGTTGGTGACCTATTTAACGCATATTACTCATTTTGGTACCACTAAAATCAGTCAATTAAATCATTTGGAGAAGTTTAATTGATGAATATGTCATCACTCAGACAGTTGATGTCTTAACTTTGAGGAGACTCTAAGCCTCCCCACTCTTAGAAACAATACATTTTCATGCCAACCAAAACTAACGATGGTTCCATATGTGGGAGCTGTGGGACTCATAAAGGGATATCTCATCATATACATTTGTAATTTAATTGATATCTAGATGCAATTTGAAATAAAATGTTTTTTTCTTTCCCTCAATCTTGCTTTTCAGCTTGCTGTTATAACACTGCAAATTTACCCTTGTGGAACTAATAGAATGTCTAATCTTATGTTAATTTGGAAATTGACTGCACATTCAGTGTGGTAAGTGTATAAAAAGTTTGATGTAATGAAGACAGAGTTGTAGTAGCAGACACAGTTTGTTATTGTTAAGGGTGGTACTTTTACCAAAGGTCAGATCGTACTGTCATATCATACAGACTACCTTCACTGACTCAACAACAATGCACTTGAAAAGACATGCAATGTCATGAGAGACCATTATTCGATCTACCTCAAGAATGCTGTCCCTCACACTCTACAACATCTCATGATGTTGCGTCTCTTGTCTCATGTGGTTCTGTTGGTGACTCAGCGGGAAGTTGTCCATGCTCCAGGCACTGTGCAGTAAGCTGAGAGGAATGTAGGCCGATTAGATGAAACAAAGGAATGTCAGAGAGAATTGAAGACCGCCCCGGGTCACAGGGAGGAACCCTGGTAGTAATGTGGCCTCAGTACTGCTGGACTCCAGGTGTGTGTGTGTGTGTGTGTGTGTGTGTGTGTGGGGTGGTGTGTGTGTGTGTGTGTGTGTGTGTGTGTGTGTGTGTGTGTGTGTGTGTGTGTGTGTGTGTGTGTGTGTGTGTGTGTGTGTGTGTGTGTGTGTGTGTGTGTGTGTGTGCAGT
>OMLC01103217.1:2420-13123 GCA_900302585.1 Regalecus glesne | reverse complement strand
TTGCATATGTATAACAAACGGTGTCTTGCCTCCAAGCTGATCCTTTAGCTGAAGCTCCTCTATTGCTCTCTGTTTTACCTCAGACATCAACTAAGGGGAGACAGACAGACACACATACACACAGACACACACACACACACACACACAGATTTCAGAAAACAGTCCAAGAGCATACAAGATAGAGTGCAAACAAAGCTTGTGACTGCACATTGATTTACTGACCATACTGCCAGAGGCCGGGACCTTCGCTTTCTTCCTCTCCTCTTCCTCTCCACCTTTGTGAAGTTGGAACTCCACCTGCAGCCAGCGACAGTCTGATGGTGTTGTCACAGTGACCATATCCCCACTACGACTGAACACACTAAGTAGAGCAGGAGAGAGAGTTACAAAATAAATGGATAAATACTAAAAGCACAAGAAAGCATATGTGCACACACACACACACACACACACATAAAATGAGCAATACAAATACAATTAGTCTCAATATCATAGGGGAGGAACGAGGTACAATTTTTACTATCAACCTTAAAGTCAATCCATTTTTTCCTCATCTCCTTTAACATTGTAACCGGATCTACGTGTATTCCCATGGTGGTTACATGCTGGACCATTTGAGCTTTGCAAAGAAAAGAGGAATATAATAAATATCATGGATCAAATGGTGTAACACTTATCATTAATAGACTCAATCCATCTGGGAGACATATTTTAACACCACTTGTAAAAAGGGGCCGTGGACGCACCCACACTCACCTGGTGTCAAATGACTGCTGCTCCAGCACAAGCAGCGCATCCCCGTCCTTCAGTGCCAGTTCTTTCAATGTGCGCTCCATGTCTTCAGGTGGGAACACCCTCCACCCACTGGCCCCTCCCCCCTCTCCTTGACTTTGCCCTCCTCCATTCCCTGCCTTGTGCTCCTGGCAAAGGAGACTGTCCTGGGGACTCCCCAAGGCTTCCTTGACCTTCCCTAAGGTTACGCCTCCAGCAAAACCCTTCGGCTCCCTTTTAAGTCCTTGCCCTGCATTTTCAGTCCCGTCTCCCATCCCATTTTCCAGCACACCCTCCCCGTCCTCCCCGAGGAAGGGGCGAACAACAGTCAATAACACTGGCTCCCACTCTGCTCCAGTTAAAACAGCAGTGCCACACACCTGAGGAGACAAATAAAGACAGTGAGAAAAGCGTAAGCCATTTAGGATCTGGATAGCTGAGTTTGTTCATCCCCCCACCCCTAAAGAAAAATCTTGGGAAAAAAATCACAGCTCACCTTGCAGACAAATCTTATTCTACTGCTTGTATTTGTGACTCGACACCCTCTGTCACTGTCCCCAAGCATGTAACATTGCATCAGATTATATGTTGACTGACAAGTAAATGGAGGACTTTGCTTAATGCCTCAGCTCCCCTTTTACTATCCTCTGGTCTGATAAAGCTGCCATACTACTGTAACTTGTTGCAGCAATACAACAATCAATCTCTCAATCCTTTCCATTTCTTGCCCAATAATGTAGAAAAGAGGCAAATGATACTTAAATAGATACAATTAAGACAAAGATAAAAGGTGGACCTATGAATAGATGAATTCAATATATAAACTAAGAGGCCATCATTAAGAAGCAGGCTTTAAGCAGTGATATAAAATCTGACATTGAATCTGCCTGAGATGATCACACATTAAGTTCCATACCCGAGGAGCCTGCACGGAACAAACAAACCCGTCCCCCCAGTAATGAGACAAGATGTAAGATTGACCAGGAGACCCCTGCCTGCAAATTTGAGGCTAAACTGTGGCTCATAAAGGACCAGCATATCGAAAAATAACTTTTCCTTTCTGAATTGAGGGTCAAAGGATAAGGGCAGTTCACTCCATCTACTCATTTTCACAATGGACATGTGAGATCATCTGAGAGCTATTGAAATAAACTTGAAGGAAAAAAGTCATTTTTTTCTTTATACTTTTCTTCATGTGATATTTAGGTTGTAATCCTATTGGACTTTGCTGCAGTAGCAAGGAATTTTAAATTTAGTATATGCGGTGGATTATGTTGATCATATCTCTCCCCTCACCTCTTTCCCATCCCACACAAAAAGGTCAACGTTTGTATAGATGCCTGCACTGTACAGGGAGATGTTGTCATCTGGAAGGACAAATAACAAAACAAAGACACTTTAAAATTATTATTTTGTAATCACAGACACAAAACTCTACTATTTTCTTCCATTTATAGGCTTATTTTTCTTATCTATGCGTAACCTGTCAGGGTATTGTAGAGGTGCAGTCCGGCTGGAAGATTCTTGGCCACAGTCAAAGCCATATCCCCTTCCCAGAGTTCCTGCATCTAGAAACACAGATGTACATGGGTGCAAACACACACACACAACATAAAAACAAACACACAGAAAGATATGTTATTGGAATACAGGTTATTTATGTCAAAATTATCTTTCTTTAAAATACCAAAAGCACTAATATTAAAGCTGCTACAGATAATTTAGGAGATATGAGCAATTTTGATATAATGCCCCCACAAAAAAATCTCTCCCACAAAACTCTGTTGCCTCCTTCCCTAAAGACCCGGTTCAGTTGCGTTGCCCCTCATATCTGTCAAAATGAATTGTCATTGATAAGCTACACAAATGAAAAACTTTTTGTTCATCAAATCAGTTACACTAATACTGTTGTGAAACACCATTTTATGTAGAGGTGAAGTACAAAGAACACCATTTCTAAATCACCAACACCTTGTGTGACAACCTCTGTCCAAGGTGTGTGTGCGCGTGTGTGTGTGTGTGTGTGTGTGTGTGTGTGTGTGTATGAATGCCATGAAGACAGTAAAATGTATTGCATTTGATGCATGAATACACGCAAAAAAAAACTCGGCAAATATCTTTGTTATCAAAAAGGCTCTTTTTCAACCAGAATTGCTTGACAAGGGAGGAGAGGGAGGAGGGCAGTGAGTTACCCTGCACGTGCACAAGCGTTTATTTACCTTTACTTGATAGATACCTAATATGAATAGATTAAGATTTAGATGATCTGATGATGGAAATTGATGGAAATTTCCCTCAATATGACAAGATGTTGCAAAAAGAAATTCCACTACATCAGCTTCAATAGCAGTATATATTTCCTCAGACATTGGAAAATCAGGGGAAATTGTGGAAGAGGATATTACCTGGTATATGGCCAATCGCAAGTCTCCAACGGTTTTTCTACGGTCAAAACTAAGGGGGACAACAACATCTTGATCTTTGCTGATTCGGTGAAGAGCTCCATTTTCCACTTTATATGAGGATGCCAGGTGCAGGTGCAGCTCTATATTGTTATTACTGGCCTCAAACTTCTCACTGCAAAAGGTATGAGAGCCACAGTATAAGCACATATCAATAAATAAGGAGTCTTTGAAATGTATGAAAATAAGTTTGATGAACTCCCTTATTTTTTTTGTCTTTGGCACGTCTCCATTCTAGATTGAGAGGTCAATTTTACATGTGATGAGTAGTCCCCCGGATTGAAGGGGTGGACACAGACTTGGATGGAGTTTTGGAGATTAAGTCTGGATATCCTTCCTGATGCCCCTTGGAGGGCTCAAACCCACTGCTTCTGGCTTTTCAGTTCCTGAAGTGCATGCTTTACTACTTCATCTACCACAGCCCCATTCTTCTCTATCTCCATTAATACTTAAAAAAATGGGAAAATTGTGACTTCTAATGTCCCCTAGGCCATTGCACTTGAACAACTGACTGTTTGTAATTCTGATAATACAAGAAATTTAGCTTCCTTTGATATGCTCTGAAAAGTAAGATGACCAAAATCTAACTTAATGCAGTGTATGTATCTTTGTGTGGGCATGTGTCTACCGTCTTTGTTGCAAACTGCTGTTCTCCTCCTGAGCCATCTGCACAAGGTGAGCAGGAACTTTATACAGGGGATTGTTCAGGGCTAAAAAACAGATAAGACACCATACAATGTTAAAGAGCTCGTTCACTTTCCCAACAGTATCTAGTTTTGCTTTCCACTTTCCCCCCTTTGGAACCAATAAAGGAATATCTTATCTTAGTCTAATTTTACCCAATTTATCTTGACAGATGAACAGGGCCAATTCAGGTACATGTGTGGCTTGTCTGACTTGCTTAGTTGCCAGGTTTCTATTAACTGTTACCATTTTAGTGTGTAGCTAGCAGACACAAACAAACAAGTGATTTCTTGACAGGTGAGCTAAAACCATAATAGATTTTAGATTGGGTTTTGTAAATTTTCCTTTTCTATTTTTATTATCTTGGTCATCTCTTTCTTGTTACTGTCTCACCTAATGCAACAGATACAACCATAACAGTAGGAGTATTGTTACCTTCACTGGGCCTGCACAGCTGTGCTCTTCTGTAGAACAGCATGTAGGCACTCTCTTTGCCCTGAAACTGCTTTTCTATGTCAGATTCCCTGATGGGGGTCACTATAGAGTCATTCAAGTCAAACCAATGGCTGACCTGAAAAGACAAGGAGAAACACGTAAAGGGATAAAAAAGGGATCAAATAAAATAAAATCGGGGTTAAATAATTGTTACAATGTGAGTGCATATCCAGAATACCCTCTGTTCAGCTTTTGATTCCTGCTGCAGTTCTGTCTCAGTGTCCACAGCTCCTGGGTCCTGACCTAATGACTGATTGGAGTCAGCGGTTTGGTCTGCTGGGCCGGGGGGATCGGTTATGGGGCTCGGTGGGTTAGCCTTCAGTGCCACTCGAGTGCCATTAGACAGCAAGATAAACACATCATTGTAGGACTTCAGGAACTATGGCACAGATTGGTGTAGTAAGTAAAGAAGAAATAGTTAGGAAATTACCCAGGAGATAAAAGTATAGCAGAACAGAATAATCATCACAAAATGTTAGATTTTTTCATTGCATATTAGGCTTTAGCTGAAATTTGTGGAGCAATCTTATTCAGTGCTTCTCAGAAAATGAGGCACTTTCAAATTTATATGAGGCAAAACATACCTTCCCTATGGGGCCATGCTGTTTTCTGAATTTCTTGTTCCAAGAAGAGCCAATTTTGTCCATCAGTTTCTGGCCAAGTTGGTCCAGCAGCACACTTTTGGAGGACTCCTGATTAAAGGGAAAGGAACAGAGTCAAGGAAGTGAAAAAAAAATCAACTAGTGATAAGACTGGAAATATAGGTCAATATATAGAAGACAGCTAGAAGCTTAAGAAATTGCAGGCAACATGAAGATACAAACTCAAGTGCTGGTATACCTTGGCTATAATACTAGTGAGCACAGAGAGAGGGTCATCTTTCTCAAGCTCTGGCTCAGACCCATTGACCTCCTTCACTTTGTTCTGACTCTTGTGTTTAGAGTCCTCTTCCTGTAACCATGACAGTTAAGTGTTACCAAGAGATTTGGATACATAAGCAAACTGTTTTTACATGTAGTTATGATATACTAACAAGTACGTGTACAGAATATCTCCTCTTGTAACGGCTTGGTTTATACCCTTTCATTTTATCACCTTACTTGCATCCTCCTGTAAGATATCACCACTTTTTCTCACCGGTGGCTCCCATTGGCCAAGTTGGTCAATGTCTCTGATGTATACATGGTAGTGGCCACCATAGCAGCCACCCTTGTGGATAATGACAGAAAAGAGCTCGTAGGAATAATCAAAGTCTTCCCCTTCGGCCTATGACAAGATGAGGACATATTGAGGTAGATAGTCAAAAGCCATCCTACAGTGAGAAAACAAGCAACAGCCTCTTTTACAAATATTCCTGTACATAGCCAATTGTGTGTCTGGAAACTGGAACTTGTCTGGAAAGACAAGAATTCATTTTACAACCAGATCTCCCAGAAATCTGTAGTTCAAAAAATCCTGCAGCTGATTCTTATAAATATTCAACTATATATGATCAATTTCAGCAAATTAAAAATTCTGCACCATTTACTTGTTTAAATATACTTAAGTTGCCTTCTTAATTAAAACCAAAACCAAAAGAAAAAAGTTATTAGGAAAAGCCGACCCATGGAACATCCTCATAGAACCATCTCTGGTGAGAAGTAACTGTAAGCTAATATTGCCCAAATTAGATGTTTGACATGGGACAGGGCTGCAGTTTCCAAATCACTAGTTGCAAGAAACAATAACCACAGAAAGTACCGAAGTAAAAAGCTAAGGCATCAGCAACAGCATGGTATTTTTCACTGTTCTGCATCATTCAGAGGCCTCTCTAATTTCCCGTGATTCATTCAGTTTTCTGCAAAAACATTTACAGACATTTTTTTATTTGGAGGATTACTTAGGGGTTTGAATAATGTCAGTCTTTTGGCCTGTCCGTTACCTGTTCACAAAATGGCTGCAGGTTAATGGTGAGGGGGAAACTGTAGTGCCCTGTCTCTTTGTAGCGTTCACACTTGGAAAAGTCGAAGCTGAACCTCAGGAGAGAAATGGTCATGAACGGAGGGAGCTTCCTCAGCTTGGCAGACTAAACCAAGAAAGTTAAAAGGTCAGGTAGGTGAGAAAGGAGATGAGGGAAGAAAATTTTTGTTTATATTGTATTAATATTAACCTAGTTTTCAAGAACATTCAAAGTTTGTTACACGTTCTTTATATCCCTATATCAGCTTCCTCTCGCCATGTTTATCATAGGTGGTGCTAGGGCATCAGGTATAGGGATGCTAAATTTGCAAAAGATCGCGATAATGGTAATAAAAACAACCTCGATTAAGCCATACCTTACTGAGTGTAGGAAAAAAAATCTATATCTTGTTGGAAATGCTCTGGAAACTGAACCACCCCTGTTTTAATCTTTGGCACTGAATCTGAATCAGGAGGTAGACTGGGTTTAATTGGAAGGCCACTGGTTCGATCCCCAGCTCCTCGAGAGTGTGTGTCAAAGTGTCCTTGAGTAAGACACTGCAACAACTAACTGCTCTTAATGAGCAGTTTGATATCTTAAATGGATAGATGGATAAAGATTTCTAGGGTCTACGTTATACTTTGTATGTGATAATTTCAGGGAAGTTAGGCTTTCCCTAGCCTCTTAATAGTGTCACCTTTTCATGAAATGGTTTGTTATACATGATATTTTAGAAGTTTGGTCAAAGCTGTAACATGAGAAAATGGACAGTAGCTAACTCATCTCCTGAGTCCAATGTATCAATACCACTTATAAGCTTTACATAGAGCGGTGACTATATCCTTTTATTTGTTATTATAAACTTTAACATAAGTCTAACCTTGGCGGCAGTGACCAGTCTGTCACAGTGGGCACAGCGATACAGATTGTTGCCCTGAAACAACTCTTCCTCCACGAACATATCCCACAGTGCGCCTTCCAGGCTAGACACACCGCATACACATGCTGTCAGGTCAAGAAAGTCCTCCTGAAAAAGGGGAAATAAAGCCATTGGAATACTCCAACCGCAAACCCTGCTCAAACAGTCAGTGTACAAAATTATTCGATATTGTTTCACAAGTTTTTAAAACAGTGAGTTTAAAATAATTAGGACGATCAACAATATACCAGGTTAAAATTTTAAAACACTTTTTTTTCAATGATTTAGCATTCATAAACAAAAATAGCCAACTTTAATAACCTCTTTAACTCTGATAGTGAAATCATCTGAAATGAAATTTAAAGGAGATAAACTCTTCTAATTGGGAAATATTGCAAATAAGGGGGAAAAAATCTCTATAACATAAAGAGAGTTATGAACCCTGCACATTCTGTCCAAATAGACATACCTGTCTCTGGCTAATGTTGTTGCATTCCTTGCAGACTATACTGTTGACAGTGGTTCCATGATACAGGCGGTGGATGAGCGAACTGCCACTGGTGCCCACTAGAGAGTGCTCCAAAGCACTGAACAGAATCCTGTTCAACTCCTGCACATCATGCTGACTTGTCTCCTGAGGAAGTTAGACAATAGATGCTTTCTTCATTTAAATCAATCACAAAATATTATTTTATAAAATCATTACAATAAATGGCATTCTACAGTAATACAGCCTTCATCTCCTACCCTAATCCAGCTATAGTATTTGAGCGCAGAGATCTAATGCTAAAAGGTCAGAGTTTATGGGAGCAGGTCACAATGTTCACACTTATCCTGAAAATAGCTGTTATCTACCTTGAGAGTATAAAATGTCTGAGCCCGTCTGGCTGCCCTCCTCCCCCTCTCTTCACATAACTTGTAAACATATCGAGTCTGATTTACAAATGGACAACACAGAACTCTAATCACTAGAGGAGGTTGACCACTTCCCTTTCTAAATTGTAGGACTCTCGTGTGGTTGGATGATAACAGGTGCATAAATAAATAAATGATTCCCTTATCAGTCCCACAAGGGGAAATTTGGATTTCTCTGCATTTTTGACCCAACCTATTGTATAGGAGCAGTGAGCTGCCAACATATGGCGCTCGGGGAGCAGTTAGGGGTTAAGTGTCTTGCTCAAGGACACCTCGACATGCTGTATGCAGGACCGGGGATCGAACCTGCAACCTTCCGATTGCCAGACGACCGCTCTACCCACTGAACTATGCCGCCCCCTTTTTCTTTAACCTTTACTTTCAGTCTTCTGGGTTAATAGCTGCAGCTAAAATTCCAAACTGCGAACAACATAAACAGCTAATGGGTCGAACATTTTATTGCTGGAAATTCAATTCTGGGAACACTCATGCTCTAGTTCACGGCAGTTGGACTAAACATCGTTTTGGGTGGTTGGTGTCTGATGGAATAGTGGTGCATGATGTAATGGTGGATGACTTCTACAATACCTGTCCTGCCCTAGCATTTTCACACAGGAAAGCCTCAAAGTACGGAGACAGAGAGGGAGCGTTATCATTGACATCCAGGACCCTCACAGCCACAGACACACTCGCAATCTGTGTGGGGTTACCTGGAAGAAAGAACACATGCTTACACATACAAGGCAAAAGAAATCACTGGATCAGTGTCTGTAAATATTCGGGTAGCGCAGAGTCTACATTCAGTATCTGAAGCCACCTCTTTGCTACTCGATAAACAGACAAAAGCAGCTACGGGTGATTGTGTTGTTCCATGTGCCGTTTTATTTCCTGTTTCAAGGTGTTTTAATCCAGAGATGGGATTGCTCGGATGACTCAGAATCCTGTTGAGTTTGCCTTTGCACCCTCGCTTCAGCTTATCTTCATTCCATTTAACTTTGTTAACCATTAGCGGTCCTGCTCCTGCCAAGATTGCAATTACAATCACTATTATTCTCAGTTACCAGTCAAGCAATTTGCATTCTTTAACCAGCTGTGTAATAGGCAATGCAAACACAAATAGCAGGCAGTAGCTACTTTCTCAGATTATATCAAATAATAATTCAATGAGTGACATGACTCCCAAGGGGCGGCATGGCTCAGCGGTCGCCTGGCAATCGGAAGGTTGCGGGTTTGATCCCCGGTTCTGCTGAGAAGCCTGTCGAGGTGTCCTTGAGCAAGACACTGTTCCCCCTAACTGCTCTGCCCTGTGATAGACTGGCGACCTATACAGGGTGTACCCTGCCTCTCGCCCAATGAGAACGGAGATAGGCTCCAGTTCCCCCGCGACCCGATTTCGGATAAGCGGTTGACAATGGATGGATGGATGGACATGACTCCCGTGCCCTGGGCTCAGGTGTATTCCACCTTGCTTTTTAGTGTGTGTGTGTGTGTGTGTGTGTGTGTGTGTGTGTGTGTGTGTGTGCGCGTGTGCGCGCGCGCGCGGAAAAGGAGGTGCGAGTGTGTATGTTCGTATTTCTTGTCTATTTATGATACCATATCTTAAAATTTTCCTATTTCTAGTTCCTCTTGTGCCCATGTGGTCTTATGTGTGCTAGGGCTAGGTGTGGCGCCAAACCAACCAAACCAAACACACATGCCATAGCATTGTAGAGTAGTAGTACTTTGGACTGGATTTTGTCATGTGTTCTAGACAGACCTGCACCATGTGAGACTATCTGCATCGGTAACATTAGTTGGTCATGTTGTGTGGTGTGGTTAAAAGAAACCAACAAGATGTCTGGGACACACAGTCTGGCATTTCAGATTTTTTTTAATCCTCTTTTTGTATCGTCAACTCGATTTATTGATTTTGATTGACATATGCCACTCCTCATCCATCTTTTGTAAACTATGCTTTTGATGGGGTATGGGATACAGCTATAAAACAAGCAAAGGAGAAGTACAGGAAATGGATGGAGTCCAAATTTGCCTCCAACCCCCCCAGGCCCCTATGGCAAGGACTCCAAAATATAACAGATTTCAAGTACTAATACCAACAAACCTCAAACAGCTCCCACCCAGATGAACTCAATTCCTTTTATGCCAGGTCTGATCCCTCTGCTAGACCCCTGCCATGACCTCCCATCCCCCTTAACCCCCTTAATGTTCAGAAACATTTCATCACTCAAACAGGGGACATTTCAGTCTGAGCTGACTGCAGCATTCCCACCCTTATAAATAGTACATCGATACCACACAACAAAAGGCTTGGTTCATATGCAAGTTGGTCATTGACTGCACATTCAGTGGTAATGAGTACTATTAACAGAGGTTTGGGGAATGTTTTCAAACACGGCGTTGTAAGAAGATGACAGATTTACTCTCAGACCACCACTCTTGTTCAACGATGGGCTCTCAATATAAATGGTCTCTTTAACCTCCCTTTCAAACCAGCGTTCCTCCCTATAAAGGATGTGAA
>OMLC01103215.1:0-14394 GCA_900302585.1 Regalecus glesne | reverse complement strand
TACAAACAGAATATATCATGTCCCAGTTTGAATAATTGGGGAAATTATCTTTGGGTTTGATGGTTTGTGCTTCGCTGTGTGTGTGTCTGTGTGTGTGTGAGTATGTGTGTGTGTGTGTACATGCAGCACATGCACTCTGATCCAGCTGCACCATTTGGCATGTCTACCACATGCATATTGCTTGTGTCATAGTGTTGTTCTTGCTTTTCTCTTGATCATATTGACAACATGTGTATTCGCTTGCATCAAAAGAATTGCACTAGATGTTATTCTTGAATTAGAGAACATTAATCGGCGAAGATATTTTTTCTGATATCTATTCATCTGGCAGAAACAAAACTCACAGGATTACAAAGCGTTAAGCATTATTGACCAGGAGCATCCTCAATGAACATCATCGCAACATTACCGGTTTGGTCTAAAATCAAATCTGCTGTACTTGGGTGAAGGGCAAAATCATTTTTTGTGCCATTTGACATCCACAATGTGATTGATCCACTGGATATATGTGCGGTCTACTGTACTACATCACTCCCTCAACCCACCCACCCATATCCCTTTAATGTCATGTTCTTTATCTACCTGCCACCACGTCTTTTATTTAAACATCCACCTCGATTCCAAAATCCCCCCTTTCATATTTGCAAAACCTGCATTGACAAAACAAAAAATCTCACTGGAGTGTCCGTTCTTTTCATACGATAGGCCAGCAAAGAAAATGTAAGAAGATTTAAACATCAAGCAAAGAAATAACAGAGACAAGGAGGACACTGATTTGAACACCGAGCACTGATTTGAAGAGGTTGGATTATTTGTCATCTTGGATTGGTGCATTTGTATTTGACACGAGGTTATGACCCAGAAGGAGTTTGCATAGCGACAAGTCTGTGTGACTGTTCCAAGAAAAAGCCCCTTGCTTTGCCTCTGCCACCATCCATGCCTCTTTCCTTGTCTGTGCTGGTTGCGGTAAATGCTAGTGCCTTTGCTGTATTGTGAAACTGGATATTGATTGTACTGTTGTGCTGATGGGGCCTGGGGTTAGTCAGGTACTCTATTTATTATTGTTGACTCAAATCAATCATATTTTTCTATGTAAGTGCTTTAAATAAATTTGCCCTTTTTTAATCATTTGGTCTGCCGTTTCTGTTTGTCTGCCAAACAATGTGTGCACTGGGAATTGACAACTTAACAGGAGGAGAAAATGGAATCTGAGTTTGAATTAACCTAATTTTTATTTTTTCTCTCTTGTCAGTCCCGCAAGAGGAACTTTGGATTTCTCTGCATTTTAGCCCATCTTATTGTATAGGAGTAGTGAGCTGCCAACATATAGCACTCAGGGAGCAGTTTGAGGTTCAATGTCTTGCTCAAGGACACTTTGACATGCTTTCTGCAGGAGCGGGGATTGATCCTGTAACCTTCTGATAACCAGACAACCGTTCCACCCACTGAGCTAAACCTTCACAGTAAGGATATCTGTAAGAATTCTTTTTTATCATTATTGACATCAATGATTTTCAGTCTTTGTGCACCTGAGTAGTACATGATTTTTCTAGGAAGAGACAGATATCTATTTCTACATGTCAATGTGTTCCCCACATTGTGGAGGCCGACATGCACTTAGATAGAGCGTGGAGCTAAGGTTGGATGTTCAAGTGGTTTCTTTCAATCTTGCGCAGTACAAGCCTGTTTCATGCTTCAAACAAGAATCATTATTTTGCAACTTATTCATTGAGCTCTCTCCTCTCCATTGGTGGTTTACTTGTGGAAGTTTTATGTGTTGTTGTTTTTTTTGGGGGGGCAGGCTGCAGTAGCTCAGATGGAGCAGACACTTCCTAGTCAGGAGTCGAAGATTTGATGCCACTGCGGGGCATCAGAAAAAGGGCAAATGGCCTTATCCCCCCTTGCCTGGTAAATGTGAGGATGCATTGTACATTGTCAAGCACTTATGGTGATCACTAGACTAGAAAATTATTGTGTAAGAATCAGTCAATTCACCTTATTTTTATTCCACAAAAACTATCCAACACTAAACTGCTATTTTTTTTAATTGAGCATGCCGTTGTATGCACTATTAGCTGGTTCTGCTTCATACCCTTTTCACTAATGCTTCAACACACTATGACCAACAAAACAATTTACAAGTCAATAGAGGCCCACACACTCAATTGTTTTCTCGATAGATATCCATCGAAAGTTAATTTGCTTAATATGAATGTTTAAAAGGAGAATTTTACATGCCACTTTACAAAATCAAAGCTGAAATATTTTCCTCCATACCCCTGATGGATGATACAAACCGCCAGCCTCACCCTGTATAAGATAAGATTAGATAGGATAAGATAAGATACGATAAGATAAGATATTCTTTCAGTAGTCCCAGATGGGTTTGCAGTTAATTTGCAGTGTTATAGCAGCAAAATAGAAAGCAAAACTAGAGCATAAAGTCTAAACAGCCATTAAGAATATAGAGACTATAGAAAAAAAGTGAAATATTACAAAAATAGAAAATAGAGCCGAAGGCCATGAATAAAGTTAGCAAAAATTAAGAAAAGACTTGATGGAGTGGGATAATGAACATATAACTATATGATTAAAATACTATATCTTAATAGTGAGTATCATACAGGCATAGGTGCACCGCACACTGCATAATGTTTTTTTTCTACTACTACAACTATTACTACTGCTTCTACTCTAAAGCACCACCACCACCACCTCTACTACTACTACTACTATTACTACTACTACTAATAATAATACTACTGCTACTACTACTACTATTACTATTACTACTACTACTATTACTACTACTACTAATAATAATACTACTGCTACTACTACTACTATTACTATTACTACTATTACTATTACTACTACTACTAATACTACTACTACTACTACTACGATTACTACTACTATTACTGCTAATACTACTACTACTACTACTACTACTACTACTACTACTACTTATGGCTGCTCTCCCGTTAGGGTCACCACAGTGGATGATCAATCAATCTCATGTGCCCTGTATCTCTCATCTGCACATGTCCAAATCATCTAAATTTTCATCTCAATTTCCCTCAATATCTCATCTCCTTTGTGTCCAGAAAGTCCAACCTGAGCTGTCCCGCTAATACACTGGTTCTTTATCCTGTCCTTATTTGTAAATGCAAATCTTAGCATCTTCAACTCTGCAACCTCCAGCCCCATCTCCTGTCTTTTCATCATTGCTACCGTCTCTAGACCATGCAACATAGCTGGTCTCACTACCATCTTGGAAACCTTCCTTTTCACTCCTGCTGGTACCCTTCTGTCACAAATTATCCCTGACACTCTTCTTCACTCGTTCCACCCTGCCTGCACTCTCTTCTTCACCTCTCACCTCTCTTCCTCACTTCCTGTTGCTTTGAACAGTTGACTTCAAGTGTTTCTACTGAGGGGGTCAAGATTCAGGGTCTGAAACGAGGGTTTCAGACCCTCTAAATGAAGAAAAAACAACATTGTGGATTCTATCTTATATTCTACAACAGTGTAACAGTCATCCATCAATCCATCACTGACTGAAAAACACGTCTGACACATTTACACACATCCTAAGCCAACTACTGATTTTTGTCTAAACCACGCCCTACCTTCCACCGATATGTAAGAGAGAGATAAGAGAAAGATATCAGTGGACAGAGATGTTCAGAGCAACACTGGATACAAACTCTCTTCATAAAGGGGCCTCTATTTGTTTCAGCTATTTCTAAGTTATCAGCATCTCTATGCCAAGCTCAACCAGTCATCCCATATATACATCACAGCATAGGGCCTCCTCATTATTTACTGAGCTAGAGAAAATTATCTCCTCTTGAAAGTTTAGATTGGGGTTTTAAAACAAACCACGGTCCGTTAAAGTTGTTTATGTCACTCTTAAATTGGAAAAATAAATCCCCCTGTTCAGCCATGAAAAAAAAATCCGACACTGTCTTTATTAAGGTGTAGTTTTTCGACCGATTTTAAAAATAACCGAATTAATGTGCATCTGCATCACTTTACGTTTGACACAGTCACCACTCACTTATGGATTGCATCTCCATGTACATGGAATTCAGCATAATAGCTCCTATGCCCGTTAAGGTCTTATTTGGGATTAGCTGTTTATATGCAACTTCATACCCTGCTCACAAATATTCCTGTATGCATGGATAAACAGGCTGCTTTGAATTTTACCATGGAGCTTAGAGGGAATGTGAAAACGGAGAAGGGGATGAGGTGCATGCATACTTCGCTTTACTGACTGATAATAGTATAACCCAGTTAGATTTTATTAGAATTAGAATGAAATTATGAAAATGACATCTAAACTATGTAGGACACCAGCATGCACCTGCTAAAAATGCAAAATTCTTGAGTCCCATAGATTTGACATTTACGTTTTAAAAGGATGAAGGTAAGTTGTTCATTAATATTTCATGAGTCATATTCTAGAAATGTATCAGTCAGTAGACTCAGGTAGATTTAATACAAAAAGTTATGAAAATGGCAAAAGTCTATTGATGTTTTTACAACACGCAGAGCTAAAATACATAAATAAATGAAATTGAATTTAAAAAAATAAAGCAACAAAAAGACGGCACGAGGTAATAGCTGAAGAAGTTCAAATTGACCACATTGCTTCCCTGGTGGTTCTTTTATGGAACCGCATATGATGCAAAAATATGCACACGCACACACACACACACACACACACACTCACACACACACACACATGTACACACGCATACATACAGACACACATATGCACACAAATTTGGGCATGCCAATGTCTGGGTGCATGAACAAGTGCATCCACACCAACACGTTCAGTAGAAAACAAAACAAGATCAAGTAAATCTCTATCAGCTGTTTCTGGTGGTGGAAATTGAATTGTCTTCTATACATGTATTACCTGACTAACAGGCACAACCTAATAGAAGGGGGAAAAAGTGAAATCAACCCTGTTCTAATACTCATTTCCATCTTCAATATCTGTTATAACGTCTGGCTGATGATAATCTCGAGAAACAGAAAACTCTCCACAGTTACCCAGTAATTCTTAGGAACCAGCATTAAAAGAGAGAGAGGGCAATTTTTGAAGAATAAGTCATTTATTGTATGTATGTATGTATGTGCGTGTGTGTGTGTGTGTGTGGGTGTATGTATTTATGTATGTATCGATCCATTCGTCCATCTATCCATCCATCATTTAGCCAACCTTACATTGTTTAATATACCCCGCAACAACAATAGTTTGACCAATGTTTGAATAATGCTTTCCAGATGGGCAAAGCTATTTTTTACAGCTGTTGGCACGGACATCTGTACAGTACAGTAAATTCCTGGAGGTTATTTAGGAAGAATAATTAATTTGGATGTTTAGGATGCAGCAGAACTGGAAATCTCCAACCCCATAACAAATGTTTTGTCAAATGGGTAATAGAAGGATGTATTACATTTCTATATATCTGCATGTTTGGGCCCTCAGGGGTTCATCTTAAAGGTTAGATTTTGCTAGAATTTAGAGTCATTAAATGTTGTCATGACTTACCTTTTTTTTTATTCGGTGCTCCACTAGGTCCAGATGGGTCCTCAGACAGGATTTTACAATTACTCACCTTAGACTCATAATCCAACTCATTTGATTCAAATTAATTTTGGCTCGGAATTTTAATATGCATCGGCACACCTTGTATTTAACTCTCATAAACGGCCTCCATACCTCAGGTCTTTGGAAAGACAACTTTGAAACCATTGAGGCACTCAGTCAATAGCATCAATATACGATGCTATAGAATGAGAGTGTGTTGATTCTTATAGTGTGTCCTTTCTTCTAAGTGGTGATTATCATGGATCGGTACACTTCAGCATCTCTAAGAGACATGATGGATGCTCGAAAGATTTCGGTGTGAAATTTAGGCCCTGATATTTTACGATTTATCAGATTTGAGGTACATTGCGGTCAAGTTTAGGGTTCAGGTATGGTAGAGGTTAATCTGACATGTCTCATACAGGGGTAGATTGCATTCTTATAATGCATTGTCTCATACAGATGCCAAAGGATGCCTTGCGTATAGCATATCAACACTTGGAAGAAAGAAGAGGCAAAGTTCTTATTTGTCATTGTACACAATGGGGAGAGCAGAAGAGAGGGGAAGAAGAGAGTGCAGGCAGGGTGGAATGAGTTGAGAAGAGTGTCAGTGGTGATTTGTGAGAGAATGATACCAGTAAGAGGGAACAAGGGAGGTTTACGAGATGGTAATGAGACCAGCTCTGTTGTTTGCTTTTGAGACAGTAGCACTGACAAAAAGACAGGAGATGGAGCTGGAGGTGGCAGAGTTGAAGATACTACGGTTTTCATTGGAAGAGACAAAGAAGGACAGGATAAGTAATGAGCTTATTAGAGGGACAGCTTAGGCTGGAAGCACAAGAGACAAAGCAAGAGAGGCAAGATTGAGATGGCTTGAACACAGGTGACGGAGAGATGCAAGAGGAAAAGAGGAAGACCAACGAGGAGGTGTGTGGATGTGGTGAGGGAGGATATGCAAGTAACTGGTGTGAGAGAGGAGGATGAAGAGGACAGGAAGGGATGGAGCCGGATGAGCCACTTTGGTGATCTGAAACAGGGGCAGCCCAAATTATCAGCACTGTAAATACATACAATGAGAAGGGGTTTCTGTATTTGACTCATCCTATTGTATAGAAGTGGTGAGCAGTAGCAGTATCTGGGGTCTAACTCCAGTTCTTTGTCCTATTGCCTTGCTAAGGGGCACATGCAGGAGTACTAACTCTAACTTTAATGGATTTTCCGTGGGGTGGTATTACTCACTGGGTAGAACAGTTGTCTGGCAATTGGAAGGTTTTAGGTTTGATCCCTGGTCCTGCAGATAGAATGTTGAGGTGTCCTTGAGCAAGACACTGAACCCCCTAACTGAGTGAGCGTTGTATGGTGACAGCTCACTCCTCATATATAATAGGATGGGTTCAAATGCAGAGAATTCCAAAATGTTTTCCTTGTGGGACTGATAAGGGAATCTATTTTTTTATTTTTTTTGATGGTGGAAGAAATCAAAACACCTGGAGGAAACCCACACAGACATGGACGTAACATGTAAACTCCATGCAGAAATGACCTGGAATGGGGCTCAAACCTAGGATCTCTTTGCTGTGAGGCAACAGTGCTAATCACCGGGTCACCGGGCTACCTACCCTTGTCAGTAGAGTAAATACATAATTGTTCCAATAAGAATTTTCCTGTGGACGGTTTTCGATCTATTACATCTGAAACAGTCGGCCTGCATCAACAAATATTTCTCCTCATGAGTTTTATAAATCCTCTTGCATATTTAATAAATAACAGTTGCCAAATGATTCCCTCCAAATACACACATCCATGTCGTCATATCTACCGGCTATCCCCCTGGCTTATTTAGACTCACACTAACACATGAGGTTTTTTGTACAGGATAGATAGGCAGCTCAATACTCTCCTTCTCATCATCAATGCCTAAATCATGACCAGCCTGCCACACTAACCTTGTCTAGTACCTTCCTTTACACCAGTTGTTTAGCCCTCCATCATGATAAAACTCATGGGGGGCGGCATAGCTCAGTGGGTAGAGCGTCTGTCTGGCAATCGGAAGGTTGCAGGTTTGATCCCCGGTCCTGCATACAGCATGTCGAGGTGTCCTTGAGCAAGACACTTAACCCCTAACTGCTCCCTGAGCACCATATGTTGGCAGCTCACTGCTCCTATACAATAGGTCGGGTCAAAAATGCAGAGAAATCCAAATTTCCCCTTGTGGGACTGATAAGGGAACCATTATTATTATTATTATCACTGCAACAACCTGGTCACCGTTTGTCTCCGGTCAGAACAGCAAAATTGCTCCGTAATGTCTGTCGCAAACCAATCCAGCTATTGTCCAGGGAAGACAATCGCTAGTTGCTTCACTTGTCGGGAATAGCACCTCATGCACACCTTATCAATTAGCTCTGTACTTATTTCTATCTTTTTTTTCCATCTGCGGGTATCTGACTTGATTCTTTTTATCCATGCAAATGCCATCACAATACTCTGGCTCTGGCCCACATGCGTTGTACCCTTGATTGCTCCAAATGCTAGAGAGCCATGATCTGAAGCTCATTCTGGTGTTGCATCCGTCGGTAATTGCTCAGGTTAAGTTGTGAGCTGTAGTATGTACACTGGAAGCACATACAGGTATAGCAGTGGGATGGTTTCTTATTCTCCAGAACTAACATGAAGAGTTTCCCCAGTTTGAATCTTGGATAGTGTTGTGTCTCATTCAACTATGTTTTTCCTCTGATTGTAGGTGTTTCTACCAGGCTCTCTTGTTTGCTCCCAACTTCCACAGATAGACATGTTAAGTGAATTGTAATATCCATCGGTGTGAATGGTTTGTATGGATCCCACCCACAATGGACCAAAAACCAGTCCCCCTGCCTTCTACCCACTGACTGCTGGGACACAGGCTGTAGCTCCAGATATAGAAAATGGAAGGATTCATTATTGAAAGACAGCACATTATCATTTGAATGGTATCTTTGCCCAATGTGGTGAATAATACATTGCATGGTCAAAAACTTGTGGACCTCCAAACATCCATCCCAGTGTATGTTTTTTTAACATGTCATTCCAAAAACATGGCCACTAATATGTGTTTGGTCATTCCTTTGCTGCTATAACAGTCTCCACTCTTCCGGGGAAGGCTTTCTACTAGATTTTGTAGCATGGCAGTAGGGATTCACTCCCATTTAGCCACAGGAGCATAATGAGGTCATTCTATGATGTTAGGGAGAAGAAATGGCTCACAGTCAGCATCCCAGTTCATCCCAAAGATGTTGGATGGGGTCGGGGTCGGGACTGTGCGCCAGCCAGTCAAGTTCTTCTGCACCAAAGCATTGATGTCTTACTTTCAGAATTTTACATTATAATTTCAATTCTAAGTTTCATCAATTCATTTCATTCCAACACAACAAATAAAGGAATATGGCTTATTTTTCATTTTTACAAGGATATTATTTTATCTATAACAGAAACGAAACATTTGTTGTGAGCAGGTCATATGTAATACCATTGTTTAGTTATGCTTAACCGCTGAAGCCTCACTCAAGTTAGTACATTTACCATCGGCCTTTTTGAACGTAGACATCGGAAGTATTATGCTAATACAATTCTCAGTCAGTGCAATTAAGCAAAGTGCAGTTCTATGTTCCCTCTTGTGCAGCATCTCTCATCGCTATGGCATTAAAAGGCAAACTGTTCCTGTCATTTTACTCCCTCAAGTCTGTGTGATGGCTGTGACTGAATACTGTCCGTGAGTGCTTTGTAGTTTGGCTCATAGCGAAAGACAGCCAGTCTGAAGCAGCCTGTAATGTGTCTGTCAGTAAGGCAGCTCCTGTATTTTGATTTGATTATTTCCATCTTTGAAAATGGCATTTCACGGAGGTAAGTGGACCCAAAGTAGACACTCACTCTTAGTGCACTTTTGGTGAGGAGAGGAAACTTCTCTCTCCTAACAATTCCCCGAGTCTCTGTCCCTTGATCCTGCTTTCATATCTTAGTCATTTTGCAAACCAGCCATCACTATGTTAGCTCCACTTGGTAAAGCAAATACTTGCTGAAATTTGGCTGCAAGCTGTTCTATACCAATGAGCCCGAATTGGTTTGAGACAAATGCAGTATTATCTTCCCTAATGTCTAATTCACCAAAACGTCATGTAAACTCTGTTGCCACGTTGTCCAGGTGAGCCCAGTACTGCTCAAGGTGAATAGCCTCCTTGTCTTCAATGACCTGTGACATTTTGTTCCGGTTGGGAAAGTCTGTCAGCCTCCCAATCTTTTAGATGCGTGGTCCAAACACAGAACTTGGCCTCAACACTTTCATTGGGCTTTTCATGAGAGGCATGTGTTGTTGAGTGTGCTCAGTTTCGTATCAGGTCTGTCCAAAGCCTCAGGTTCAATAGCCATCCATCATCATCTGACAGTTCCTCATGCTTCTTGTTCCTTATCGATGGGAAATTCTACATCTCAGACAACACGTCACAAGGCATTTCACCGTTCAACCATCCAACATCAGCTTGGAGAAGTAGGTCTCCATAAGCAGCAGTGAGCTCATCCTATAATGCCTTGAATAAGCGGTGGTGAAGCACTTTTGCTCAAATCAAATGAATCAATTTGACCACCAGTGTCATTACAGGAGAAAAGTGTATAGCCTTCCCAGCCAAGGCCTGCTGATGAATTACACGGCAATAATTTACAAAGTTGAAAAAAATCTGAGACATTATGGCAAAGTACTAAAAAAAACAGCACGCACACCTCATATTGCCAAGACCCCATCAATAGTAATTGCAGCCAGTTTATGAATGCAGATGTAATTTTCATAAGCGTATTTTCAAACTCATTGTGAATATCCTCATGTTTCATTCTCTCTTTTCAGTGAAAATGAATAAGAAATTCCTGCTTGTTTTGGTATCCTGGAAAGCCATTGTGATAAATACAACAAGCCACCGAAGCCCTAACTGCTCCCGAGGTGCTGCAGCTGCCCACTGCTCCAATACAATAGGATCGGTTAAATGAAGAGGACACATTTCATTGTAAAAATAAAATGGCCAAATAAAGTGGCTTTCTTTTCCTTTTCTAGGCTGTGTCTGTTGAGTTCAGAAGTTCATTGAACTGTTATGAAAAAAAGGGACTGGTGGCTCAGGGGTAGAATGTGTGCTTTAGTGAAGGCCCTTATTCCACCAAGCGTACCCTGAGATGGACTGGCAACCTGTCCAGGGTGTTTCTCCACCTTCTGCCCTATGATTGATAGACACCCACGTTTTTGGGACCAGACTTAGAATAAGTGATAGATAATGACCTGACATGGCATGTAATCAATATTTTAACAGGGGTCATGTGGTCAGGGGAGGCAGGTGAAGCCTCACCAGTCATCGTGGAAAGTAAAAAACAAATAATGATCAAATTTTTAAATAAAATTCTCTGTTGATCTGTGCTATAAAAGTTATTCATATATTATTCACATCATCTCATTTTTTTATAATCAAAATCACTGAATTTGAATTTTTCCTGTTCAAATAAAGAGGAGACACATGAGGTGAGGCAGGGATGAACTGAGCCTCACCTCAGATTGCGTAATCCCTCACAAACTGGGTTGAGCGCAGGCCTTTTGCTTTCTCACTGAATATCACCAATGTCATGTTTATAGGCACTTTTATTATTTCCCCTCAGTTCCCATGGAATAAGTAATGCAGTTTACATAGGTGTATAATATATTTGGTCTTACCGATCTGACATAAAACCGCACTGAAAAAGCACGAGGGGAGGTAAACAGTTCCTCTGCCTCACAGAAGGGGGCGTGTGAGAGCCTGCTTGTTTATGCTTGTTCTGCTGTTGCTCTGCTTGTCAGAATAGAGGCAAGCACTAACATGCTAGCCAAAAATCAGAAAGTTAAACTCGCTATATTAGTCTTTTTTTTTGAGTCAGTGTCTCACTTGCCCCGAACCTCACCTCTCAACACTAATATTAACTAAGTGACATGGCCTTTAACACTTGTCGAGTCATGCCCTCTGTCAATGACTTGACCCTCTGTCTCACTGTTACAGACCCAAGCCGTACACCGCGGAGTGCGAATTGGTTTCATCTTAGTTGTTGAAGTAATTGAAAACCGTCTCTGTGGTAATATTGGTTCCTTGAATAAATCCCCATCTGTAACATGGTTCTTGTGCTTAGTCAAAAGGTAGCCTACACAAAGTGATGCTAAAGCAGCTGTCTTATTTTGAGCAACAAGTCTTGGGAAAAGCAATTGCTGGGCCTTCAACTCGGATTTCACCTCGTCAACTTTCCTAGCATTGATGGGTATCTGTCTTTGAAATTCTGGTCGTTAGCGTTATGTTAACACTCCAGATTTATTCCTTAAGACAGTGTTTGCTTTTGGTGCAGCACACGTGCATAGTTTCCTCTCGGTAATAAGAAACTCTTCTTCCCATTCTGGATTCATCTTGTACATTTTCGACTTCATTCGTGGACCTTCGGCCAATCCAGCCAACTGTTATATGCCAGACATTGATGTTTGTGATGGTTAACATACCAACACTCTGCTGTATTGAGAGAGATGGGCACCTGCAAAACTGAATATTAATCATGCATAATATATTTGTATATCCCCTTTTTTATTATTTTCAGGATTTACAGGGAAATACTTTAAGGGGGCCACAGTAGCTCAGTGGTTGAGCACGCACCTCAGGGGTTGCAAGTTCCCACGAGACCTTGTCAAGAAGGGCCTCTGGCCTCAATCCCCCATGCTCAGGTAAAGGTGAGGCATATGTTGTAAAGCACTTTGAGTGGTCACTCGACTAGAAAAGCACGGTATAAAAAGGGAATCCTTTTAGCCTTTAGAAATTTACAAGTCAATTGCGGTAGGTGGGTTGGTGACCACGGCTCTACAATGCCATTGTGTGTTATGGCATTAAGATTTCCCTTCAGTGGAACTAAGAGGCTTAGCCCAAATCGGGGAAAAAATAGCCCCGGACAATTATTCCTCTACCGCGACAGTGTACAGTTGGCTATGAATTCAAGCATGTGGCCTTCTCCTGCCATTTGCCTAATCCATATTTGTCCCTCAGACTACCAGATAGTGACGCACGGTTCATCACTTTTCCGCCACCCCAGACTCCATTGCTGGTACGCTTCCAGCTGATGCTCAGCATTGTGTGTGTTAATTTTAGGCATGTGTGCAACTGCTCAGCCATGGGAACCTCTTTTCATGAAGCTCCCGATGGACAGCTCTTGTGCTGATGTTACTTTCAGGGAGAGTTTGGAACTCAGCAGTTTTTGTTGCGACCAAGGACAGTGATTGTTACTCACTATGCACTTCAGCACTCGGCAGTCATGCTCTGTGAGCTTGTGTCTCACGCAACTTCACAGCCAAGCTGTCGTTGCGCCAAGATGTCTCCACTCCACGATAAAAGACTTACAGCCGCTCCAGCAGGGCAGTCCTTTTACCATATGACTTGTTTGAAATGTGGCATCCTATGACATGATAAGGTTAAAATAATGTATGACCCATTCTACCGCCAATGTTTGACTTTGGAGATTGCATAGCTGCATGTTTTATTTTATGCAATTAACGATGGGTGTGGCTGAAATAACTGAACCCACTAACTGGATGGGATGTCAAACATATTCTTGGCTATATAGTGTATGCTACATCAGGTTATTTTGTTGGACATTTTTCCTTTTTATTGCTCATTCCATCCAAGGGTAGGTGGGTGGGTGGGGGATTAAAGCCTAATACCCATCCTGAACCCACCACCCTTCCTGTGGTTGGTTCAATCCCACAGCATCTGGCTTTTCAGTTCCCAAGTGTGCACTCTACCCCCAAGCCACCATGACCCTTTATTATACCCTTTATTATACCCTAGTTTCTTACCCACACTATTCTTTACATTAGCATGTGAGCTATTTTTATAATTTTCAAATTAAAGTCCTCCATATTTTCAAAGGTGTATATAAATGTACATATACACTCATATTCTCAATGGCAACCCTGTCCATTTATCTTATTTTTCATTCATCTACCTCTTGGCAACACTTTCAGCAAACCCATATATTGTCCAGTAAGTGTAAACTCTAGTCATGTCTTATTGTCATCTCATTTTTCTTCTGTTAATTTATGTTATGTTACGTTATGTTATGTTGGCTTCTCTTCTCTTCTCTTCTCTTGTCTTGGCTTCATATTAAACTTATATTATATCTGAATATTATCTTATTTGTGGCAGCAAATGTCAATGTATATGGTCTGATAGATATGATTTTACCAAGGTGGCTCAGTGGGTAGAGCGGTCATCTGGAAATCGGAAGGTTGCAGGTTCAAGCCCCGCACCAGCAGAGAAGCGTGTCGAGTGTCCTTGAGCAAGACACTGTTCCCCTAATTGCCCTGCCCTTAAATGGATTGGTGACCCTTCAAGGGTACATCCCTGCCTTTCCTCAAATGAGGACTGAGATAAGCTCCAGTTGCCCTGCGACTCGATTTCGGATAAGTGGCTGACAATGGCTCGATGGATGGATGCATCTTCTACTGTACGCTTAAAACTGACCAAATGTGACTGTTGTTGATGAGGTAATGATTTAGGAGGATGGGGACTGGCCCTTTATTAAGAAAAAAAAACAAGATTATTGTTTTACCATTTTAGCTGAAACAACCAGAAGAAAATACTTGTGCTCAAAATCAATGATATCAACTGACACCCCGATCTCTCTCTCTCTCTCTCTCTCTCTCTCTCTCTCTCTCTCTATTTCTCTCCCTCTTTTTCTGTTTCTTTTTTTTTCTTTTCTTCTTTTTTAAAAAA
>OMLC01103214.1:10113-21041 GCA_900302585.1 Regalecus glesne | reverse complement strand
GTGTAGGCTGCAGAGTCCTGGTCTGTAGATGATGGAGACTTTAGAGTCCTGGTCTGTATATGGTTGAGACTGTAGAGTCCTGGTCTGTAGATGGTGGAGACTGTAGAGTCCTGGTCTGTAGATGGTGGAGACTGTAGAGTCCTGGTCTGTAGATGGTGGAGACTGTAGAGTCCTGGTCTGTAGATGGTGGAGACTGTAGAGTACTGGTCTGTAGATGGTGGAGACTGTAGAGTCCTGGTCTGTAGATGGTGGAGACTGTAGAGTCCTGGTCTGTAGATGGTGGAGACTGTAGAGTCCTGGTCTGTAGATGGTGGAGACTGTAGAGTCCTGGTCTGTAGATGGTGGAGACTGTAGAGTCCTGGTCTGTAGATGGTGGAGACTGTAGAGTCCTGGTCTGACATGTTGGCTCTCCTGTGTTGTTCCATCCTCTTGGCCAGTGTCTGTTTGGTCTCCCTGATGGACAATTCACTGCAGTCCTCCATCATTAACATCAGAGACTACATTACTGTGTTGGGGTCAGGGACCTGGTCCTTTTTCTGTTACAGCATGTTTTGGGGTTCAAAAGGACCTGAGAATAGATGTTTAGATGTTTAGAAAATGTGCCTATCATCTGTTCCAAAACTCCTTCCCCATAGAATCACCACTGCTTTACACTTGGGCTGCTGTTGGGGATGTTGCAGTCAGCTCAGGGTGAAGATGTCTCCTGTATGAGTAATGAAGCCTTTCTTTCAATAAGACTTTATGTCCAGATGAACTGATTCACCTTTTTTGGTGATTTCCGTAGATTAATTATTGAGCATGCATTAAGACTGTACTTCTCCCACTCTCTCTCTCTCTCTCTGCTTCTCTTTTTTAATCAAACAGGTATTGTGTTCCACTATCGAGCCATCACTACCCGCTACACCCTGACTTTTGAGAAGGCCAAGGCAGCTTGCATCCAGAACAGTGCCATCATTGCAACCCCAGCCCAGCTGCAGGCTGCATATGATGATGGATACCACCAGTGTGATGCTGGATGGTTGTCAGATAAGACTGTTAGGTAGGATGTAGTCCATGTAATCACTGAGTCAATTCCAGGAGTATCCAATTGTGCACCAAGTCTCTAACTTCTTTTAAATCTTCTCTTCTTTCTTTTCATGAAAGCTTTTTAAATGTTTAATATATGCCTAAATGGATTCATACTGGTTTTAATTTTACAATAGTAAAAATGTTATTTATAGTAATACTGATTATTCTGATTATATCATATTATGGGGTCGTGGTAGCTCAGTGATTAGCGTGCTCGCTTCAGGAACTGTCAAGCCAGAGGCAGTGGGTTTGAGCCCATTGTGAGGCGTTAGCAAGGATATCCACCCAAAGCTCCATCTAAGTCTGTGTCCATCCCCACAGCATGGGGATGAATCATGACACGTAAAACGGGCCTCTCATCATAATTATATTATAGTGTAATGGATAACTGTCAAATACATGTTTTGGAGGCTTGGTGATCGAATTCAGTTCCTCCAAGCTGGGGGACGACTTCATCAACCCCTTGACACCATCTCATAGGTGTTGAAGTATCATTCTTAGAGAGAGAGTTCATCATTCAGCTCAAAGTGTGGAATTTGAACAAGCTGCTTGGCATCAACACCCAAGTACAGCAGGTGTCATGTTGGTCTAACAACCCATAGCAACTACAATAACTGATGTTGTAACAGGTTTACAGCTTATTTAGTTTGCCCTCATCATGGCAAGTTGTCCAAAAAGCAAAAGGGGCTTTCCGTCTTGTCCTGTCAGGGCTATTTGAGTTATTCGGTTCTGACTGGTAGACCATTTGTTTCATAAAGGTATTTTCTGGAAGCCAAGTCTATATATGTGGATTGATGAATGATAGCAGAACACTTGGCGTCAAATGATTTAGTCAAATAACAGAGTAAAGACAGCCCGGTTCAAAATGTACCTCCAATCCGTTTCCATCACTTTGTTGTATTCAAGGTATCCAATTCATGAGCCGCGTGAGAGGTGCTATGGAGACAAAGAGAACTTCCCTGGCGTGAGAACCTACGGAGTACGAGACACCAATGAGACCTATGATGTCTACTGTTTCACTGAGAAAATGTCAGGTAAATGTCAGGGTTAAAAAACAGTTATGCTAATAATTCCAGGAGCTTCCTTTGATTTGATTGACATTTTGTTACAAGGGTAAGCTCAAGTATCTAGTTCCAAGACAGGCAAATAAGGAATACTTGCTTCAAAATGCTTCTTGTCCCATCTGTAGTCATTGAAAACAGCATTATTTTGCACCTATATTGACATAAGCACTTCTTATTCAGCAGGGGACATTAGCACCAGCCACTGGCTAAATCTTGGAAAAATTTAGCAGAGGGTTAGAAAGTTCATCTGCTCTGGGCCCACTTTTAACCATCCAGCATATACAAGTCTCTTCTAGATATCTTCTGTTAAATAGCATCAAACTGGCCTGGGGCAGCCTATTTAATTTCTGTTGTTTTGTACCTCTATTTTTTTGTCTTCTCCACCTTCAGGTAGAGTCTTCTACTCCATGTCCGTGGAGAAGTTCACCTTCGACGAAGCAGGCGACCAGTGTGCCAAGCTTGGCGCTCGACTTGCAACCACTGGCGAGCTTTACCTGGCATGGAAGAGTGGCATGGATGTTTGTAATGCTGGGTGGCTGGCAGACAGAAGCGTGCGTTACCCCATCAACATTGCCAGGCCCCAATGTGGAGGGGGGCTTCTGGGTGTAAGGACTGTCTATCTGCACCCCAACCAGACAGGCTACCCTTACCCAGACTCTCGCTATGACGCCATCTGCTACCAAGGTAGATTTTCCATAAGGACTTGAGCTGAGTCATATATGTACCCACTGCCTCCCTTTCCAACCTGATCATGAGAAGGAAAATGGTGGATCTAACCTGTGTAGTGTTCACTGGTGGTTGACTCTAATTTTGGTAATTTAGGAGTTTGGTCTTATTTTACTGTTCATTCCTTCGAAATCTGTTTTTCCTGAGAGGGCCAGCTGAACACCTAAATGGTCATTTATTTGTAGCTTATTAAGACTGAACTGATTGAGTTAAGATCCACTTCAGTTAGTGTTTTAAGGGGACAACTCACTGGTAAAAGATTCCATTATTAGATGGAATATTGCTTGACTTGCCTATAGCATATTCAGGCAGACAAGGCCTGTAAAGGCCTGTGTAAAAGTTGACACAGGACGATGATGATTTGATTTAAATTTCTTTCCTGAGATTTTAGTTTGGAAATTTACAGAAAAGCTTTTAAGCTCAAATATCATAGACATTGCATTATTTGTAATGCGAGATGAACAGTTTTTGGCGGCCAGGTGAAAAGGCCAGGAATAAATTCCTGCAACACTACCACTGTATCAGTCTGACTGGTAGTATCAATACCGCAGCCCCACAAAGCCCCAGTGTCAAGGCTTTCAGAAATGTCAGCGACGTCAAGCACTTCAAGTAATCCAAAATAAAGCAATCACCTAGTCTCTTTGGTTTGTCAACAGATGGGGAGGAGGAAGGCCTAGAACCTGTGCATACCACCCTTTTCCCTGACATCATCCCCATCACCCCGGGGCCAGTGGACCACCGCACCACACCGTCTGTGGGTGAGGAGGCCCATGGAGAGGTGGTCACGCTTTCACCCTTGCCAATCCCTTCTGTGATTGGTGAGGTGGTTACCGAGGCAACTGCAAGGCCAGGCCTGGAGCTGGACTCTGATTCTGCTATGTCTCCAACAGGTGCTTCAAGAGAGTTCCCTTACTTTGAGTATATTTTATATAATCTTTATTTAAACAGGTAGCCCAGTTAGGATATCTGTCCTGAAAAACCATGCCATAGGATAAGCTAGAAACAGAGGTGTCATGAATGTTCAGGTTAATAGGACTGACAGGAAAAGTTATCTTAGCATCAGAATAGGCTGCCTCAAAGTCCATGAGAGGCAGAGGAATCCATGGTGTAATCCTAGTTTTACTCGTGAGTTGGTTGTCATTCCTACAGCCAGATTAAAATTTCTGTGGCATTGCTCCGTTTGTCTCTGGGTCTTCCATTCACTCCCCTCTCTCTCCCCAGGTGTTGTATTCCACTACCGCGCTCTTACTGGCCGGTATACCCTGACCTTTACGGAGGCCCAGTTGGCTTGCCAGAGTATTGGAGCAGTTGTAGCCAGCCCCCAGCAGCTTCAAGCAGCCTACGAGAAAGGTCTACACCACTGTGACGCAGGCTGGCTTCGTGACCAGACTGTCAGGTGAGATGAAGGCCTTGTTCATTTTCACTGCATCAAGGGTACCCTCTGAATGCCCCATATATGATGTGTTCGACCCATCTAGCCTGGATTTGACCTGTCAGTTTTGATCTATACTCGGAGAGACAGGACACGTTCGTTGAAGGATATCCTGCCCACAGTCTACCATTTATATCTTGTACAGCAGCCGTTTGCACAGTCATTATGTTTCTTGCACTATATAGGATGGCTGGAAAGATAGCATCCTGCTGTGTTATATCATTTCAACAAGAATTAAATGTTTGTCTCGTCTTTTCTTATCTTAATGGAGAGATGATTGGAAGTTCTGAGGTAGCAATGACAGATGAAACAAAAATTGAAAAGTACAATCAGAGTTGGAAAATATGAACAACAAGAAGAAGAAAAAAAATTAGAGGTTATATAGAGTATACATCAGGGAGATGCGGCAAAGGTTGAGTTCACTAGGACTTCAGTCAGATTCTTCTTTCTTTTTTAGAAATTGCTCCAAATGATCAGAAATGTGGCCAGTTCCACTACTTTGAAGCTTTTATATCTTTCACTGCTTTGATTCAAACATCCAGACCATTATTTTACACTTTGTAGTGAGAGCTAATTAAATCAGAACATCTAATTCCCCAAAAATGTTCCATAAACTTTATACTTTTACCCCCAGAGTACTGTAGCCAAATGACTTGGCCACAGCACCTGCTGATAGCTCAGTAGTAGAGCGTATGCTTTGGGAACTGACAAGCCAGATGTTACAGGTTTGAGCCCACTGTGGGAAATCAGGAAGGACATCCAGCCTTTATCCCCCAAGCTCCATCTAAGTCCTTGTCCACCCCCACAATATAGAGACTAATGGTGACAAGTATAAAGTGTCCTCTCAATCACTGAGAAGGTTATTAACTGAATTGAACTTCTTAATAATGTTAGTAAAATGATATTGCATCAGTTTAAAGATTACCATCACTTTTAATAGCTTCAGGGGACTTGTGTGGCTATAATCATGATAAATAACAAGTGCAAGATCTAAAACCAATCGGGGATATTAGTTTTGTAAAAGTCATGAATTCTGGGACTGTTATGCTATCTGAGTTGTCCAATATCAGTGTAGTGCCATGACCACCATTTCCTCTTCAGGTACCCCATAGTGTCACCGAGGGATAATTGTGCAGGTAATCTGGAACACCTCCCAGGGGTCCGGTCATATGGTCTTAGGCCAGCCAGCGAACAGTATGATGTCTTCTGCTACGTGGATCGCCTCCAAGGTAAGAACACAGAGACTGTCTCAAAACTGAGGACTGAAAGGGCTGGAGGGGAATATTTTGAAGGCAAACTGCATCTTAAGACAGACAAAACAAAGGAAAAAGTAATAGATACCTTGCATGTTAACAACTGCCATATTTGAAGGCCTTGAGTAGATTTCCGTTTGCTGTGATCACAGAAAGTGTGCTGAGCACTGCATGGAGGACCCAAGTCTTGAGAGTTGGGCATCATTAGAAGAAGAAGCTTTGTTTTTCACTATACATACACATGATAGCCATCAAACAACATCTCACCCATTCAGAGAGCAGGCCTCCTGCGCTTTTAAGTCCATTAATGTAACGGATCAAACAGACCTCATTATTCCTCAATAACCCTCACTGGTTTCTACTGGTCACATGATTCATCAAGAAATGCAAGATATTTCTAACAGCCTCTTAAATATTCATCAGTATGCAGCAGAGACAATACCTGCATCTGAAGAGCACAGCTAGTCATTTACTTCATGTATCACAACATCTATTCAAATTTGTGTCCAGGCCCAAACGTAGCTTCATGTTGTGTTGTTATTCTCCACAAGGCATAACAGTGGAGTTATCCTCCAAACCCTCTCTCTCTACCTTGGTTAGGGGAAGTCTTCTACACCAGTGACTATGACAGCTTCTCCTACGAAGAGGCCGTGCAGCACTGTCAGAAACTCAACACCACCCTGGCCACCACTGGGCAGCTGTACGCTGCTTGGAACCAGGGACTGGACAAGTGTCGCCCTGGTTGGCTGATGGACCGCAGCGTCCGGTACCCCATTAACAATCCAAGGGCTCACTGTGGAGGAGGGCAGGCTGGAATCCACATCATCTATGCCTACCCAAACCAGACAGGCTTCCCCGACGAGCACTCCCGCTACGACGCCTACTGTTTCAGAGGTAACAACAGGGCTAGGCATCGATGCGTTCACTACGTGTCACTGTGTGTTCTATATGAGCCCTCATTGGCCACCGTTGCTCGGTGGTAGAGTGCATGTGTCAGGAAATGAAAAGCCAAGCATCACAGGTTCAATCTCACTGCAGGGTTTCAGGAAGGGATGTCTGGCCTTAATCCCCCAAGCTCCATCTAGGTCCATGTCTACCCCCATAGTGTAGGACTACATGACATGTAGAATGGATGTGTATACTCTATATGTGTCCAGTTGCATCACATGTGAATTATTTAACTGACAAAACAAACACAGATTAGGAAATGGTTCACTTCAGAGAGCATTTAACTTCAGCAGACTGATTTGAAATTAAAATATTAACATAGAACATATTTGTAACATAGAACAAAATATTAACATTGAATGAGGACGACTAAATACGCTGGCAAGTCTGGTCAATATATTACTATCTGTTAACTGTGAACATCTACCTGTTAAAATGTTCATCGAGTTGAAAGTACACTTATCTGGTGTTAGTCTGGTCAGCCCAGACTCCTGTAGGACACATTGAGATGGAAACTAGTATGAATATGACTGTAGCTGGAATTCATCAATAACACAACCATCGAGTCACTTCGATCGGTAAGACAGCACCATAGAGCTTAGCTCGTGTGTATGAAGTCAGTGTCTACTCGGCATCTTGCTCCTTGTTTTTATTTTTCTTGTTGATTTTGATGATTATGATGATGGCATGGAGGAGGAGAAAGGCCCGGTCAGTTAAAGGCCCACTTCAGTCAAGGGACGCACACACACACACATATGATTCTAAAGACTTGTTACATTTCGTGTTTAGATGGTTAGTACAGACGTGTGAAGAAATGACAGTAGAAAGAGCAATTTGGAGGAGGAATAATTACCTGAACAGGAATTGCTTTAAACTTCTCTAAAACCAAAACTACAACCAAATCCAAATATTTCTAACAATCACCAAGTTAACAAAATGTTATTAATTACTACAAGGAAATAAATTCTTCCATGCTGCACTTGAACATCGTACACCCTGAATGCACAGGCCTGTTTGCAGTATAGGCCTGTTTTTTCTGATTAGCCTCCTGAGAGAAACTATGGATGGTGATCAGCATGCTAGGAAGTCAAACTGTTGTTTGTAGCATGACCGTGCTCCTCTCTGGTTTTGTCTCTGCTCAGCGGAAGTTCCTGTCGTTCATGCTGAAAATGAAACCATTGTGAACATGACCATGGTGATTGAAGAATTACTCAATGCAACGGTCATCAAAACGGACCAAGCTGCTCCATCAGGTAAGGCAGCATCCTGGAAGTGGTCCTCAGTCTTAGTGCATGGGAATAAATGAAATGTTCTCAGGCAGCCTGTTCCTTTTAGCCTTTGGGTTTTGCTCTATCTCGACTTCTCTGACCATCAAAACACACGTTTTCTGTGATAAAGGGGTCAAATGTATAAATGTAAATAAAGCAAATAAACAGTTTTTACGGGATGTGAAAAGTCTCAGAAAGACTCCTGAATGAACCAAGTCCCTGTACGTAGCCTGATGATGTTCTTTACCATCTATGGAACATTCACTTGACAGCGCTTCTCTTCTGGTTTTGTGTCTCTCCAGTCGAAACTCCAGTAATTCCCAGTGAAAATGAAACCAGTGTGAATATGACTGTAGTGGTTGAGGAGTTCATCAATGAAACAAAAGTCATCACTGATCAAGTGGCTCCTCCTGGTAAGACAGCACCATAGAATCACCACAGAGATGCTGTGTATGAATGAAAACTAAAGTCTGACCACCATCACAACTGCTTGGCGTTAACTCCAGCATAACCTCTCATCACCACAATACTTTGTTTTCTGTGACAGTGATCCTCATCCATATCTAACAATATCTCTGACACTAATCATCACAAAGTACCAAAGCTACAACATTATCCTCATGTCTCCCCATTTCCTTCTGTTCTTATCTTTTGTTTTGTTGTTGCTGATGTTCCCCCAGTCCAAGTAGACGTCTCTGGGTCAGGCTCAGCTGAACAGTCTGCCAGCGGCAGCGGCAGTGGCAGCGCCAGTGGTGACATGGTCATTCCCAGTGGGGATGGATTAGCCGTATCTGGTGTCTCCAGTGCCAGTGGCGAAGGCTCTGGGTCGGGCTTCCATGTTATCTTCAGCAACAGTGGAGACTTCCTCTCTGGGGAGGGATCTACATCTGGAGGTCCCCAGGAGGCAGGAGAAGGAAGTACCATCACATTCCTCCATGGAGGACAAAGTTCTGGGGCTAGTGCATCTGGATCAGGGTCTGGGGAGGGCTTAGAGAGCGGTCAGCCCATATTCAGTGGCCTCCCATCAGGGTCTGGCTCTGCGAGTGGTGCCAGTGGGGACTCTTTTATCATCATGGTGGACGGGGAGATGGTTGACCTGTCGAAAACCTTCCAAAGACCCACAGAGCAGGAAGTTGGTGGAGGGTGTGTTGACATCAGTGGTTCTGGGGCTGTCTCTGGGTCAGGCTTCGGTTCTGGATCAGGGTGTATGTCTGGATCGGGAGCTGTATCTGGGTTAGGGACAAGTGGCAGCACGGACTTTAGTGGCACCACCTCTGGCTCAGGATTTCCTGGCGTGACCTTTGTCGACCATACTTTTGTTGACCTAACAGACCCCACATATGGTGAGCAGGAAGTATCTGGCTATCACCCATCTGGTTCAGGGTTCACCAGTGGCTTTCCAAGTGGTTTTCCATCTGGTTTCTCAGGTAGCGGCTCTGCCTCTGGAACCCCATCTGGGGATGAGTCTCAACCTCAGGGCAATGTCATCTACCTCACTGATGGTGAAGTGATGGAGGTCACGGTGCAGCCCTCCACTCATGAACCTCAGCAAGGCCGGGGAGTGGTGGAGGTGAGCGGGGAGGGAAGCGGGTCTGGGACCATCGGTGAAACAGGCAGCACTTTGGAGCAGCACCAGCATTCCTCAGGCAGTGGGGTCTATCAAGTAGAGGAGACCATTGAGGGACCATCTGTAGTCTTTCAACCTGGGTCAACACTCAAGACAGAGTCCCTTGCCCACCTTCGCCAGCCAGGAATAGAGGAAATGGAGGTGGAAGTGGAACAGGAAGTACGAGCGGGCTCAACCGAGGAAATGTATGTGACCACGGTGTTGTACCCCAACCCAACCACAGCACCATCCATCTCATTAGCGACCCCTGCTGTTGTGGAGCAACCAGTGGTAGAAGAAGGTAAGTGGCTAACCTATATTACTGATTCATTTTGTTGATCGCATACTAGTTTCCCAAATTCACCTTTTGAAGTTATTTACGAGGGGTGATTTAGCTAAAGTTCATGCTTACAGTATGGAACTCTTAGATCTTGAGATGTAGAGTAAGTCTGAACATAAGCAGTGCACCTGGCTCATAACTGATGTGTCTGCAGTGGCACAGTATTGACATAAATGTGGGACTTGTGACCATCCTGTATGGTTGTCTGACGTGTTGTCGTGCACCTGGGATTTCTTTTTAACTATACACTTGTCTGTTAGACTGCGTGCCTCAGATTCAGGTGTCACAGGTTCAATCCCGCCGTGGGGTGTCTGGAAGGGCATCCGGTCTTAATCCCCCAGGCTCCATCTAGCTCCGTGTCCACCCTCCACAATGTGGGGGCTAATCGTGACACATCAAAATGGACCTGGAGTAGGCAGCACAAATGAAGCCACATTTAAAAGAGCTTCCGCTGATGTTTTGTGTACACTGTACCTGTCATTTAGGAGAATATTGTTAAATGAGAATCAAAAGGAGAAAGTTTTAAAATGGGCCTGGGCTTCCCAGAAGAGCTGCACACCAACCTCTCCTAAGATGCCATAAAACAGCCATTAATCTGTTGTCATGTTGACTTCCTGCTACATTCCAACTCCCCTGACCCATTAATTTGCCCATTAAAAAACCCCTCCATCACATTCAATAAGATATATTTCTCTCTGTCTGTCTGTTCAGCCTCCGTGAACCCTTGTGATCCGAACCCATGTGGAACAGGGACCTGCTCTGCAAACGGTGAACTAGCTGTCTGCCAGTGTCCACAGGGCTTCACAGGGGAGGACTGCACCACACGTAAGTGCCCCCGTTAAGACTGTGATCTGATTGGTTTAGACATAAAACATGTGACATGTAAGGTCCAAATAGTTCAATCTGGTCATCTGGACATGTGTTTAAAACAAAACATGAGTACTTTTCAACATTCCACTGAATGTCATCCTCAGCTCTCAGTCCAGTATGTGACCCACCTAGCTACCTTCAATGGGACGGATGGAAATTAGGGTGCTCACAAAGAATGGAGCAAAACTGTGTCAAAATGGAAGAAACGGAAAACATCAGGAAGTCAACAAGGTCAAATGGTTTATCTGGTTGACCAGATGAACCATTTGACCTTGTTGACTTCCTGGATTATTGAGCCTGAAATCATGTGACATGAGGTTTTTAGATCCATTTCATGTCTTATTGGCTTCACC
>OMLC01103214.1:0-10093 GCA_900302585.1 Regalecus glesne | reverse complement strand
ACCGCAATGGCTTTCCTGCTGCTGACATGCTGCTTTTGAATTAAGGGACACTTTCTCTACAAAATGTGAATTTGTGACACCATTGGTGTGTGTGTGTGTGTGTGTGTGTGTGTGTGTGTGTGTGAGTGAGTGAGTGAGAGTGAGAGAGACTTAGTGAAACATTCAATATATTCACCAATATATTCACATAGGACGTTTTTTTTAATGACATGCAACCATAGAACAACACCTGTTCAATAAGTATCTACAAATTAGAGAATATCAAAATAGCTCACAAGTAGAACAGGGATTATGAATAATCAGTTCCTTTCATTAACACAGTATGGATGGTCCAGTCCAATGAGAATCAAACCTCTATCCTTTTTACACTATCGATGCCATGCTCAAGGTATATGCTGCAATTACACCAGGCCCTCCCCTGACTGAACTACACAGTATAAGACACTAAGAGAAATAAGACACCGCTCCTGGAGGCCCTGCTGGTGGTGCACACAGATCACACCGCGGAGCACTAATGGGAGAACAACCCATTTAAGTTTTTCAGGGTTTCTGTCAGTAGACACAACAAATCTTGAAACAAGGTTGGTCTGGATCTGTTTAAGGCGCTGAAGAGCTGACTCGTGTTTATAAGCCTGTACAACCAGACACGGATTAAATTAGTCCAACTCCATTAACTCCAAACACACCCGATTTTCCTCTGTACAAGGGTAGGATTCAAACCAGGTTCTTATTTCACATCGATATCTCCTATTAGAGCCACCGCAGTCATGGGGGTGGGTGGGATGAGGACAGTGCAGAGGAGGTTTCACTTTCTAAACCTATAAGGATTAAATGTAAGATATGTAAGACAGCGCAGGAGCTGTAGGAACTGTGTTTTTTCTACTCAGATACTCACTGTATGTAACATTGCCAGTGCTTATTGTTTTGGATCTGATGACCCCATTAGTCAGTGGGTTTATGTTACATTACGAAAGTCAGTGTTCCACATCGATTACCTGCATCTCTCCCAGTTCACACAGTCCTGTGCTGTCATCTTAACAGTGACCAGGTGTGCCAAATGAATGAACATGGCCTATAAGCAGAAACACCTGTTTAAAAAGATCCACATCTGGACTGGATGCCGCCAAACATTGTGAAATGATTCTATTTATGTTATTGTTGTTCATTTGTCCTGTTTCAAAGGTTAAAAAACCCCGTTTCTATTTGAGCCTCATACGACATTGTAAGTGAGGGGCTACCACGAGTCTCCCAACTGAGGTGCAACTTTGACTCCAAGAGCAGTGGGTAGCTGCAGCCAGGGAGCTGTTAGAGGTTCGGTGACTTACTCAAGGCCACTTTGACATGCTTTCTAAGGGAGCTGAGGATCAAACCAACAACCTTGTGATTACTAGATGACCTGCTCTACCTCCTGAGCCATACTGCGCCAAACACATTATGAAGGATGGAAACATCCTGTATTGCATTGTAAAGCATTTTGGAATCTTTGGGCCGTAGTCGCGCAGTGGTAGAGCGTGTGCTTTGAGAACTGAGCAGCCAGAGGCTACGGGTTTGAATCCACTGCAGGGCATCAGAAGGGCATCTGCCCTTAATCTCCAATGTCCGATGTAAGACAGTATGCAGTATGCACCCCCACAACGTGGGTACTAATCATGACATGTAAAGCAGACCTCTCTTTTTTTATTGTAGCCTGAAATGCAAATCAAGAGTGAATAATAAATGAAAACCAGTTAGAATTTCCTCTGTCACTCTGGCACCAAACTTCTCTTCTCTCATTTTCTGCAACTCATTTTTTATTTTAATATAGAATGGTGACCTGTCCAGGGTGTTTCCCCGCCTTTCACCCAATGAGCGCTGGGATAGGCTCCAGCCTGGCTCTGTGACCCGACTTCAGTAAAGCGATTGGCGATGGATGGATGGATTCAATAATAAACAGAATTTTTTTTCATAGGCTGACTGGTACAGTTCCACAAACAGACTCAAACAGTGAAAACCAAACATGACATCTTAAAACAGGCCAAATGAGTGTACAGGACCACATGCTCCTCTGTGGTTTTAATAGTCAAACTACTTCACAAGCATATCCACCCAGTTACAACTCCAATCTGACCAATAATAACAGGCTAATATTTCCATGGGCAGACTGTATCAGCTAATGGGTTCTAATACCCACGGGCCACTTGTCCCCATTTTACAGCCAAAGACCCATCATTGTTTTGGGATTGAAAACGGCCACTACGTAACCTGCTGGTAACCTCGGAATGTGACGGTTTTACTGATTTAGAGTCAGATCAGGACCTTACATTGATCATAGAGCTTGTGACCCCTACCTGTGCTTGCTGTTGTTTAGCTGTGTGGTGAGGCGGAGAGTTTTCCACTCCGCTGGAGGTTTCTGACATCCTCGCTTCAGTGTCATCCTCCTCTTCCTCGCTGGATAGCACAACTGTTGCAGAAAAGATAATCCGGAGATTACTGCTGGAAATTAGTTTGGCTAAATTTAATCACCGTCTTTCAGCTGTTTTATGGATAAACACTTTATAATACAAAACCAAACCATAACTGGATCTCTTTCGAAATAAATACGTAAATGAACTTCAAGCTTAATTTCTTTGTCGTTGCACGTACAACAAAATTTATCTTCTGCATATAACCCATGCTATTGTATAAGAGCAGTGAGGAGCTGCAGCGCCTGGGAACTAACTCCAGATTTTTCCTATTGCCTTGCTCAGTGGCACTGGCAGGAGTATTAACCCTAACATGCATGTCTTTATGATGGCAGGAGGAAACTGGAGAACAAGCAAACTCCATACAGAAAGAACCAGAAATGGCCTGCTATTCGAAGCTAGAACTTTCTTGCGGTGAGGCAACAGCCTTACCTACTAAGCAAGCGTGCATGTCAGGAAATGACAAGTTAGGCATTGTGGATTCGATCCCATCACACGGTTTAAGGAAGGGTATTCAGTCTTAATTACCTATGCTCAATATAGGTTAATGTCAGCTCACAATTCTTTTAGCTTTAGAGCAGCACAGTGGCAGAGTGGTTAGTTCTGTTGCCTAACAGCAAGAAGGTCCTGAGTTCAAATCTCAGGCTGTCCCAGGTCCCTTTTGGTATGGAGCTTGCATGTTCTTCCTGTGTCTGTGTGGGTTTCCTCCAAGTGCTCCGGTTTCCCCCCACCAGTAAAAAGAGATGCATGTTAAAGTTAATACTCCTGCCTGTGCCTGTGAGCAAGGCAATAGGAAAAAGAACTGGAGATGGTCCCCAGGCACTGCAACTACTCCTATATAATAGGATGGGTTAAATACAGAGAACAAATTTCATTGTATACAATGAATACTTGCAAGTGTATGCCTTTGACATCATAAAGAATAACTCACTGGGCTCTGATGGCGTCTGCTTAGCTTTACTAAGACGCAAGGAGATAGACTTGGATGATGCCTTTCTCTCTGTATCTCTCTGTATCTCTTTCTTCCTGTTGTGGCTGGCAGTGAGCCATGAGGTGCGGTTGATCAACAGCCTCCTCTCGTCATTTTTGTGGATGGCCGAGGGGAAACGAGAAGAGGAAGAGGCGGAGGAGGAAATAGAGGGCTCTTTCAGTGGGTTAGCAGGGTCCGTTTTGTTCACAGAGGCCCTTATTTTGGATGTGGAGAAAAGGTCCTCATCTGAGCTGCGAGATGAGGTGGTGCCAGAGGTCTCGGAACTTGAGCATTTCTTCTGGCCGTCCCAGGAGACCTCAGGAAACCCTCTCTTTTTTGGCTGAAAAGAGTGGAGACAGGTAAAATTGCGGGGTGCAGCCTGAACCGCTGAAACAACAGCCAGCAGTTTGTTGGAAACTGGCTAGCAGTTGGTTAAAGTGTACCAGAGTTCAGACCCTCCTCTTTGTTCTCTTACCATGTCCCCGTCCTCCACAGCAGAGAGCTTTAGGAGAGAATCCGCTGACTCATCAGAACTGCTCACGGACAGAATCGCATCTAAGGACGTTAACAAACATTTAAAGATATGAGAAACTCACACGAGTGTCCTTTACTAACATTAATCGCACATTAACATTGCATCGGTATTAAGGAGAGAGCAAGCCGGTTTGCATGCAGTTAAGTAAGGCAGCTAATGCTGTGAATCATTAATTCAACTACCAGTACATTTAGTGCCACAAGAATACCCCAGAACATGAAAAGAAGGGACAAAAGGGAGTGTCTACAATGTACTAGTGTACCAACTTGTTTCAAAATATATAAATAAGCTTAAAGCAGCTAAACACAGTGGCCAAGCAGGACAGAAAACAATGTCTTCATGACCAAGGTGATGAAATTGCAAAAAAGTGGAATCGGTTCATCTGGAATCAACAATTGGTGGGGGATAATGATATTTTTTCCCCACTATCCAAATGAAATGATTTATTCACCTCTTCTTTTGCCATAACAGAAAATTAGTTTCTATCTTATCAGAATCTGAAAACTTTTAATTACAGATGATGCAGACTGGACAAGAGTTAAGCACAAAAGTTAAGCACTGAACATTTTGCTTTTCCTCCATCTGATAAATGCAAAAATAAAGACATGAATTTGCTTCAAAAACACGCATGTTGACACACCACTGACCGCTCCTTGGTGGGCTTCTCACACTTAGTGTCAGTCTGTCTGATGCTCTCTTAGGGCGCCATCTTGTGGAAGAAAAAGCAAACAAAAGTATCACAACACAGATAAATGCTAAAACCCTGGCAGCCTGGAATCTGAACCCAGAACCTCTATCCTGTCAGCCACCACTGCTAACCACTACCATACTGAAGTCTGGAAGAACTCGAGCAGAAAAATGAATATGATTTCATTTTATATAGATAAATGTCCTTTAGATGGACAGTGCATATTAATGAACATTTAGCAACCAGATATGATGAAACAAGCTGGTAGAAAACATTTACCAACAAATAGTACAACATCAGTACGTAAAACCAGGGTTCACCATATCTCCATGGCACTGCGGAAGGTGCTGATACAAGAGCAGTGGTGACTGTTTCATTTTGAATAGATAACTGGAATTTAGAGTGATCAGATCCGTAATTTCCCCCTGTGGGACTAATAAAGGAATATCTTATCAAACACCAGTGCTTTCAACCACCAGTAAAAATGAAAAGTAAAGCACTTTACTACACATAATACTCAAAATCTACATCGCAATGTATAGTGTGAACGTACCCATTTGTAAAGGAGAAAGAGGAATATGCAGGAGGTCTTTGCCCTGGTTGGACTGTCGGTGTACCAGGCCGTGATTGGTTGCTCAATTTACTTTGTTCATCCACCCTCCCTGGTCTCATACTGGCTGTTGACACACCTGAGGTCCCTTTCTCTGGTGAGCTGATTCCCAAATAATGTTTTACCAAGCCACTGAAAAGAGGCTTGAGAGAAATGCTGCAAACAACATCATATGTGTGAGAGTGGAATCGTGTATATGTATATATACGCACGCACACGCACACGCACACACACACACAAAACCGAATGTGTCAGAGAGTATTGTCAGCTATGTGTTCTCTAAAACCATGTGTCAGAGGAATAGTTTTAAGGGACCATGTGCAGCTTTTTACATTGTCACCCTTTGATGCATCACACTAGATTATAGCTTGGAGCTAATTTGCATCTGCAGTCCCTGCATCTCTTTTTTCAATGGTGGGAGGAAACCAGAGCACCCGGAGGAATCCCACACAGACATCGGGAGAACATCCTAACTTCACACAGAAAGGACCTGGGATGGGATTCAAACCCAGGAATCCTCTTGCTGTGAGGCAACAGTGCTAACTTCTGGGGTACCATTGTGCAAGTAGGTCTGACTATATGTAGGACTATATGGTCTAAGAGGATAGAAGAATGCGATGACTCCTCTGTAACAAGGCTCCTGGAGAAGCAGCAGAAAGTTCTTCTATTCCAGCACACTGTTAAGCAGGTAATCAAACAGCATTGGTCTTTTCTGTTCTTACCAACCAGTTGGTTAGTGAAATAGCAATTAATCTAAATGTGAATTTTCAAATGCAATTTGTCAAGAGTATCAAACATGGACATTAAAGAAATAAACTCTCTCAAAAGATTCTTCAAGGTCATGGATTGTCATCAAAATGTCTGCAGCTGAAAAGGGACTTGTATTACATCTCAATTCATGCTTAACCCCAGTGTCTGATATGCAAGTATGTTGGCAATATTTCAAGTAAGCCTCACCTCTATACCTGAAGTCTATGGGACTAAGCTGATGCAAACATTTAATCAGGCTAGCCATGGTTTAGCAAAACTTGGGAAGTATGCAAGAGCAGGTGCTTACCCCCCTCTCCCTGTTGTGGATTCAAGTCCATTTCCACCATCCATCCTGTCACAGGCAGCTCTGTTAGACTCCCCCCAACGTTTCTGTTTGAAGAAGAAATACATGCATGTAAAATGTCTTTATCCACACTAGCCCAGGTAAGGAAACAAAAGAAAGGTAAATCCTTGCATCTGAATTGGAGTCAGCATATTGGCCATGTAGGTTTTCACAGACACGGACTTTGAATTCAGCTTAATGTCTCTCGCAGGTATTTCACATATAAAGACAGCACAACAATCTTCATATATACACAAGGATTGGCTATATATAGGAGAATATAAGAGAAAATAAGGTGCAACAGTGCAGAAAATGTTTCAGGGATATTGAAATAAATGCTAGCAGATTACTTAAATACATGCCTAAGATAGATGGACAAGACAGAGCATACCAGTTTACGTACAATGTACACTACAGTATATACAAGATAAATGGTTGGATCTTGACCATGTTAAGGATTCATTTCAAAGACAGCCCATGGAAAGAAACTGTTTTTAGATCTGTTAAACTGTTTAAAAAATAAGTATGTTTTTATGTGTAATAATGAGTTACCACGTTGTTTGGGTGGACAAAGACCTAGATGAAGAGTAAGGGATTAAGGCCAGATGCCCTTCCTGACATGGTGGGAATGAACTAGAGTTGTGGGAAAAAAAATCAATAGAATATATCCTGGTGTACTCCTTGCTGAAGAATGTATCCATTCAGATGCAATCAAATGTGACAGCAGTTTTGAAAAAGAAAATGCCAACTAAAATGCAGTATACAATAACACCAACAAGTGGCAGTAAAGGACAAGCAACATGACACAGTGCATTTCTAAATTCAAAAACAAAACTGTAAAACTTTATCCACCACCAGCTAAACTGCAGGCAAAGATATCAGAGAACATTTGGGATTTTTGCAAACTTGAGGAAGTCGAGAGATTGATATGAGTCATGCACAACGGGTTGGGGAATAGTTGCAATCATAGCATAGTAAGATGGCAACAGATGTACTCTTCGCTATTCTTAATGATTGTAATATCAACAAATAAGTGTATAACTAAGACTATGAGAGATTTAGTATCTTAATCGTCAGCAGGTCTTGCTCGTGTCTTTGTTAGAAATCCTGCTCCTCTGCTACCCTGTTCAGATTTTGCACTTGGGCCTAAGCGCAACCGAAATCCATGTGAAGGGTTCTGTAGCTGCCTCTCACCCGTATAATGAATGAGTTAACAGATAGTGGAAATCTCATGCGGTACCTTTGAAGGGCCACTGTCATCCTGGAGATGAGACAGAGGAGAATGCATTCCCATGTTGACATCCGTTGGTTGTTTCTTCCGGGGGATTCTGAATGGAGAGGCCATGGTCTATAAACATGGAGAAGATAAACCATATGTGTCAGCAAAAAACCTTAAATAGAATCTCAACATGACATTTTTTATGAATTTGTCTCGTAAATTTCAGCTCTATAGTGGTAGATAGGATTTTCCTTAATAATTTTATTTTTTCAACCAGCTCCCTATCTCAGGGGACGCCACAGCAGATTTAATAATTTCCATTGGTACCACGGGAGGACACCCAGCATGGCTGATTAATATTCAAGAAGCTGTGTGAGAGCAATTCATATATGCCATTTACTTACTTATAATATCGGATTACATCTAACTCTTGTCTGTATTGCTTAGATATCAGGACAGGATAGCTCAGGAAGTAGGGTGGTTGTCTAGTAAATGGATGATTAGTGGTTCAATCCCCGGCCCCTGCAGAAAGTGTGTCAAAGGGTTTCTTGAACTAGAGGCTGAACCCCTCACTGCTCCCAGGGCTAAGAGGCTGCTCACTGCTCCAATACAACAGGATGGTTCAAGTGGAGAGAACAAGTTTTGTAACATGTTATGTACAATGATAAATAAATAGCTTCTTGATTTTCTGCACTGTAAGACTGTTTTAGTTGAGTGAAATGAGCAATGAACACCCCTGACTGAGTAAGCCTGGTCATCAAAAACACATGTATAGTCAATTACCCGTGTGTAAATATCTTTTGAAGGTACAGTCAACCCTAGTCATTGAGATATTCAACAAAATGGAACATTTGAATGTCATCGTCGCCCTGATCTAACCCATGAGCATTAAGAACGTCACTAAGCAAAAAGCAACCATTCAGACTAAGTTTTAAAGCTTGAGCGGATTCGTATTTGTGTTGGTTAAAAAGGCATTTGAGGAGCAGCTCAAACGTACATCGACTATTTTCCTGAGCTGATGTTAACGTCTATATTCATCCTGTCCTACAGGCCTTCTGAACAGCGAGACCCCTGATCCATTGACCACCAGGATAAGCTGATATCTATTTTTTTAAACAATGTTATTAAAAAAGACAAACAGTGACCGAAGTTGCTGTTTGGCAACCAAGGAGCATAACAAACCTACTGTCAGCCGGCGGCTTCACTTGAGCTGTTAGCTTGCCGCCTAGCCACCTTCTTAATGGTAGCTTAAATGTCTTGTCGGACACACATGGAGGCCATAAGTTGGAACGCTGACAGACTAAAATATACAGCCCACTTTACCACTCAGTTGTTTTAAATATTTTTTATGAGAAAGACATTAGGATTTGCTCGCCTGTGCCGGCAGTCTGTGTAGACTGCTGCTAGTATTGCTTCTTCTTCGTTCGCTACTTCTACTGCTGTGCGTCTTCTTTTGGTTCTTCTTCCTCAGGTTTATTGGCGGCGGGTAAACAACTGTGTAAAGCTATACCGCCACCAGCTGGAGTGGATGATGATACTTATACTCCAGCAACAACCTCATGTCTTCTCAGTTAAACGGGTTATTTCTCAGGTTTCCGTAAAGTACCAAAATAAACTCAAAAGATGCTGCCATACGTCCTCCCTAGAGACCCTCAACACTCTGAAATTTCCTTCCTGCCTCCACAGCTATCATGTGCTGTCAAATGCTGGTTCAAAACACACAACCTTGGCACTACCAGTACATTTGGCTTATCTCCTGCACCACCAGGGTACTTGTATGTTGGCAGATCTTCTGGAAACCTTTATGGACATCTGGCTTAGATGAGCCCTATCAAATTTGAGGCCAAATGCTGGTTCTGAACCCACAACCTTACAGACATCAGAGCAAAACCCCAACCCCTAGATGGTTCTCCAAATACTTATGAACATCCCAGTCTGCTGCTTTGAAGCATCCTCCTGTGACTCGACTGAGTGATCACTACACTCCATCCCCTCCTGTCTGTCTGTTACTTCCCCCAGCTACCTGTCTGTCTGCCTGTCATGTCTCTCTCTTTCCCTCTCTCTGTGAGTATGCTGTGTGAGTATTGTGAGTGATCTATATAACCAGTCATCCTGGATCCATAGCGCCTCCATCCTCTATAGAACACTGACCTATAATTCTATAGGGACAAATCAAGGCATCGACGCAACCAGGATCACCAAGACTTACAGTAGTTTACGGTTCCCACCTGTACAACACGTTGAAACACAGGCAGTGTGACAACCTCTCCACCGTACGTGTGGGCACGCGTGGTTGTGTTGTGTGTGTGTGGGGGGGAGATTGCATGGGGGAATTATCCTCGCCGTTATCAGAGATTTCACAGACTCACTGAGACGCGGTTTACACACCTGCTTGAGTGCGTCTGGTGACGCACCACACGACCACACGCATGTGTATGCACACAGATAACACGCACACAGCGTACACACAACATTCTCCCTTCCCCTCCCCATGCCTCTCCACGACTTCCACGGTAATTGAAAGTGGCTGAGAGAGA
>OMLC01103213.1:0-13658 GCA_900302585.1 Regalecus glesne | reverse complement strand
ATATTCAACTTCTCCAAATCAAGACATGAAGGTGAAGATGTCACCTGTCTGAGTGACGAAACATTTCTGAATAAACTTCTGATCCAGTTGAACCAATTCACCTCATTTTGTGATTCCCATACCTGGATTATTTAGCATGCATCAAGATATTCCCTTTCCGTTCTTACATCAACCAGCTCTGATTTGGGAATCTTGTGGCATTTCCAGGTCAGTGTGGAGATATAACCCCCTACCTGGTCCTCGGTCTACCCTGCAGCCTCCTCCCAGCTAGATGTGCCTGGAACATCTCATTTTGGAGGTGATCAGGTGGCATCCTTATTAAATACCTAAGCCACCTCAACTGGCTCCTTTCTCCTTGAAGGAGCAGCGGCTCTGCTCCAGCTCTACACATCCTCCCTCAACCACTGCATGTCCATCTTTAAAAACTTTGCATACACTCCTAGTTTAAACCTGTGCCTTTTCCTGTTTCCCACTGATGGGGGCATTTTGCTCACTAACATCTCCAGGCACATCGCATGGACTCAGCACATCACCCCCAGGTTGGCTCTGCTCCTCCAAACCATCCATCCCTCTGGCTGTCCTGGGTGAACCCGCTGGTCTCTCTGGACAAGCCCTAATCAGGTGTCCCTTCGTATGACAGCCGAGACATTTAGCAGCCTCTAACGTTACATGGGGGATATATCTAGAATATCTATCATCTACTATCATCCTTAAAACCAGCTTCAGCTCCTCATTCTTGTCCCAAAGCACCAAGTTAACAACACTCATGTGGGACACACCGTGTTGTAAATCGGTGTAGCACTGAAATGCGCAAGGCCTTTTATTTTGAAAAGCCAGATAGGTGTAATCCGAGTGAGAGACGAGGGAACTTCCGCTTGGGACGGAAATCGGACATTCTGAGCCGACCGGTAACTTAGTGATTGTCAGTCTTAAAGAAATGTAATATTCTTGCAGCTAACGAATGGACCGGAGAATTGGAGCTGCTGAAGCGGTATTGCGCTCCCTTTACTAAACCATTGTTACCAAGAGAGAGCTGAGCCAGAAGGCAAAGCTTTCTATCTACCGGTCAATGTTTGTGCCCACTCTCTCCTATGGCCATGAAAGCTGGGTCATGACTGAAAGAACAAGATCACGGATACAAGCAGCTGAGATGAGGTTTCTTAGGAGGGTGTCTGGTGTCTCCCTTAGAGATAGGGTGAGAAGCTCAGACATACGTGAGGGACTCGGAGTAGAGCCGCTGGTCCTACAAATAGAAAGGAGCCAGTTGAGGTGGTTCGGGCATCTAGTAAGGATGCCACCTGATCGCCTCCCAAAAGAGGTTTTTCAGGCACGTCCAGCTGGGAGAAGGCCACGGGGTAGACCAAGGACCAGATGGAGGTCCCGGCTGAAATCTGCTACCTCCGCGACCTGACACCGGATAAGTGGTTGATGATGGATGGATGGATGGATGGATGGAGTTTAATATACAGCTAAACTCCATGTCAGATTTTGTCCCCCCACAGAATCCACTTTTACATTGGGAACCTTACAACTCGATGCCACTCTTCTCATTTGGGAGACAGCTTCTTCTAATCGAGACAGCTCCCTGACTAGTTCGTTGTCACTAATAAAAGAGAGCACGTTAGACTACGGTTAGCAACCTTCTTTGAGGCATGGCACTAATTTACTCATGGAATAATCCTGGAGCACACCACCAACCAAAAATGTTGCAAAATTGCACTGGGGCCTAATACAGTATATTAAAGCGAAGTCAGAAGGCAAACACGCTAACCAGTCAACTAACCAGTCAACTAACCAGTCAACTAACCAGTCAACTAACCAGTCAACTAACCAGTCAACTAACCAGTCAACTAAAGAGTCAACTAAAGAGTCCGACTCGTTAGCCAAGGGCTTGTGAGCTAGCACAAACGTTACGATATATAAGGACAATATCGTCTCTCAATTGATTTATTTTCAGTCAGTGTGAAACCTTGGTCTGTTTAGATGAACACAAAGCTGATATTCTGTTAGGTATCGAAGAAACACACACACACACACACACACACACGAAGCTTTTCCTCGACAGCTTTCAGTCTCTCATGGTTTAGTTTCATCAGCAGCCATGCTTGAAAAGCTGTTACAAAGTTTACCATGTGCACAACATCATCCAACACAGGAGTTAGGCCTGCTGGTAGTCTTGGCAACAAGTGTCTCATGGTGCAGAGAACCTGCAACAATAACATCTGGGTGTCTCTCTTTCACTCTGCTAACGAAGCCTTTGGTATGCCTGACCATGGCTGCATTAAACAATAGCACCTGGTCGGAGCGGAGAGCAGCATCACCAACACAAACACTCTGGGCACTGAGACACCGTTAGCAACCACCTGATTAATTTCATCAACCCCATCGAGGAAGATCACCACAGGCCCATTCATCTGGGCTGCAAATTTGATACTGCAGACACCAACCACTTCAGCAATGGCCAATGCACAGTCCTCCAGAGAACGAGGGAAGCCTGGCAATCTCTCCATGCCATTTTTCCGAGTTACCTTGGGGAATTCTGCGTCCGCAATGCTGCGGTCCAGCCACACAACTGTGTGACGGTGGCAAACACCTTACAAAAACTCCTTACAGTCCGCAAAATTCCTATTCGCACCCCAAGTATAGTACGAATTTACACAATGTGTAGGCCATTTTACCCAGAAAGTTTACCGCAAAAAACCCCCAAAACTAAAGATAGTAAATTTAAAGAAATCCTCAAGCATAACTTACATACTCCTGCTTCCACTCGAAGAAGAAGAAGAAGAAGAAGAAGAAGAAGAAGAAGAAGAAGAAGAAGAAGAAGAAGAAGAAGAAGAAGAAGAAGAAGAAGAAGAAGAAGAAGAAGAAGAAGAAGAAGAAGAAGAAGAAGAACGACACCGACACCTCAGGAGTTGAGTCCGCACTTTGGGAACTCAGGAGCCAGAGGCTGCAGGGATGTGGGGTGTCAGGAAGGGCATCTGGCTCCTCCATGCCTGCTCTGAGATGCAATGGCACGTTGTGATTGTGGGCAATACAAATAAAATGGACTTGACATGACGGAGCTGTCAAGCCCTGAGAGCTCAAAACCTGGAAGCGGACAGCAAAGTTAGAAATTCAGAAAAACCTTGAGATTTAATATTTTTTTTTAATCTCATTTCATCGTCAAACCAATACACATAGGTGGCATTTAACTACTATTAGCAGTAGACAGTAGTTCTAGCTGCAAACAGCTATTTGTTTGTTTGCTCTGTTATGCTGGGTAGCTACCTTAGATGATTTTAAAAGTTCAGTGTCAAGTTTCCCTTTGTAGCAAGGTGTGTTCTTTTCAGAAAAGGCCACTTGGATTTCCAAAATGTTTAACAATGTCCCATCAACATTTACCAAAACCCAAATGGTCTGTGGTTGCACCAGAAAATATGTCTCGGCACTTGAGCGCTGTGATAGGCTCCAGTAGATCGACATACTGACTTCGGAATGCGAGTGAATGATGATAAATGAATGAATGGCATAATAATAATAATAATAATAATAATAACAATATAAAAATAATAATGATAACAATACAACAAAATAACAATAACAGTATACTAATAATTATTGATTTTATCTTAAATGTTCTCAGTTCTCAATGGGTGAAAGGCAGGGATACTCTCTGGAAGGGTTGCCAGTCCATCACAGGACATAGGCATTAGGGGAAGAGCGTCTTGATCAAGGACACTTCGGCACGCTTCTCTGCAGGTGCGGGGCTCTAACCTCCAACCCTCCAATCGCCAGACGACCGCTCTAACCAATGAGCCATGCCGCCCCCTGTTGTTCTTATATCACTATTATTATTGTCATTTATATGTTAGCCTATATTTGCGTTAAATATTTACATCATTTATCATTTTTAGTGTCATATTTTGCTGCACATGGGCCTGTTAATGTTGCGACATCGGTTCATGAAAAACAACATGGCATCTCTCTTATCTCACACAACAACAACTGAGTGCACCTAGTCATGTAAACATCATTAAGACAACAACTGTGTTTGGATAAACGCTATGTTATTGTGTCGTGACATCTCAATTATGGCAGGGCTGTTAGTGAAGGTTTGGTAAAGTTGTTGGGACTCTGACTCTAGCGGAAAAAAAACAGAAATTGACATTTACTCATTACTTCGAAAGGATTACTTTTTAAGAAATCTACAACTTCTCAACTTCATAGAAACAGAGAAAGAGAGAGATGAAGAGTTTCCTGGTTAATGCGTGGTTGATGGCGATTTAGGCTTAGAGTCATGTAATTTGGCAGGATCTTAGTAACTGTTTTTTTATTTTATGGTCAGTCATTGGGAGAGCCTGTGGGGTCCTCAAGACAGAAGCAGCTGAAGGCAGATCATTCAATCATTCTTTTAACAGTTTAAATGTTAGGGCTCGTTGGCGCATGACTCAGGAGACAGAAAATGACAGCTTGCCCAGCAGGGCCTTTTATAAACGCAGTTCAAGGAACAATAGTAAACACAACAGGTCAGGCAATCAGAGTTGAGGAAAATCCCGAAGTGCAAACAACAAGGTCAGGATCAGACAGGGTTCAGGAGTCAAGGTAGCCATCAAAAGTGGAGAGGCAGGCGAGCTGGCACTGAGCTCCGGGACCGGGGAATCTTTGGGAATGATCTGGCCTCGGCTGTCAGGATGACAAGGGTTTTAATAGTTTCCTTGATGAAACCAAGATTAACTTCAGGTGTTCTGCTGTGCTTGGTCAGAGGAGCTGTGTGGAGGTGGAGCCTTAACATTAAACCTAGTAATTACCAAACACTGAATATCATGTTGTTCTCTCTCTCTCTCTCTCTCTCTCTCTCTCTCTCTCTCTCTCTCTCTCTCTCTCTCAACCCCCCTGGCATTACTGGTAAGGTTATAATATAATAATGGATGGGATGACCAGTGCTGTATCTGCTTGTGTGTGTGTGTGTGTGTGTGTGTGTGTGGACCTGCCTCACTGTCTTCTCTCCTTTTTTTAATGTTTGAGTCCCTGGGTGTTGAGTAGGTAAACTGCTCCAATCATTGCGACCTGAACCATTTCACCCTAGATGCGGGAGGTGAAAATTGTTCAAAACAGAAGAGCCAAATAACCTGGAATGTTATTATAAATGCTTGTCTGAATCAAGAGATGACCTTTATTTGGACACTCTTGAAGGTGAAGGGCCAGCATGTAGAGAGATGGGCATTAACAGGGAAAACATAAATTTGTCCTAATTTTCATCACAAAACCTTTAGTTGCAGGCAACAGCAACTAACCTTCTTAAATGCTTACGCATATTATGACGCGAGGCCCATTATCGCATCTGTGAGTGGTGACGGTCAGTGATGACTGGTCTATGCTAAACAACCGAGGAATAATAATCTAGGACACCAACCCTACTTAAAGTAATCTCCATGTTGATATGAAATTCTGTGTGCTACTTCCAGAAAACCTGACGGTGTGCAAACAGTGTTTTGTTATTGTCCACAAAATAATATGCTCATCATCAATGCCCACGTAAAAAAAAAACCCAACCTCATTCTGTCATTCTGGTCGTAACCATTAGATCATCATGATTTTGCCTATGCACTCCAAGCCTGAAACATAATATATTTCAGAATTTTTCATTTGAATAGAAATTCTGAAATAACATAAACCATCTCCTGTGTGGTTAATGGTTGCTATATTAGAATCTTAATTGTAAACATCGAGGAGTTCTATTGTCCGAGCTGGAACATATAAAGGCAATGATTCACAGTGACAGCAGAGATAATGATGCTATATTCTGAACCACAAAACAAGCTAAAAGCATGTCTGATACCCTGAGAATGACAAAAAGACTAAAGGGGTTAACAAATACATGCTAAAGGCCAAATCAGGGGGTTGTATAGTAGGTTGCTCCCTGGTGCACAGACACTGTGTTCACATGCAGGTTAATAAACCCTACGGTCATCTGAAGTGATTCATCATTACTGGGATTAGCATACCCCAACTGGCAATTACATTTTTGCTCATCTTTGGATTTATTGGCAACATGTAAAAAAACCAAAAATCCCTGATTTATGACGAGTGTTTTGAAACTGCGTGTGTAAATTCACAGAGATGTAGTCTATCTAGATGTAGCTATGAGGGGAAATCACAGAGACCTGAAACATTAAACAGCTCTTTCATGGTTTACCCTCGCCAACTTCGCAAAAACCCAAGGGGACTCTTGACAACATGATAAGATGCGACTGAATACAATGCTTATTGCTCAGTCTGCAGTGGTCTACCAGCTAGTCGGCTGGCTAATACCGGTTAGCAGCTTAAACTCTCATAAAGGATGGCAGGGACGAACGGTTAAGGCTACAGCGTTCCCCATTAATGCATGAAAGACTATGAACGGACGAGCAGAGATAAAGATTAAACATACCTGCCTGAGGACTGTCACTGGCTCGACTGGGTGTCAGCCTTGGAAGTGTCGGAAGAGCCGACATACTGGACATTAGAGCAATCAGCCCAGGCTTTGGAGAACCTGAGGTGTTTTGAAATAATGTAAACCTTGTAATTAACTGATCCTCCCAGTCGTATCCCAGCGGAATCAGTTAATCCATGTAAACATACCAATACTTCCACTATTGACTCAGTGTACATTTTGAGCTACTGGACTGAAGATACTTCTTTTTCCACTCTTGGCTAAATTGAATTAATGCTGACACTGTGCGACACAGTTAAAAAGAGAGGGGTGTGTGTCTGTAAATGTTTATAACAGGTCAAATATGTCATTTTGCATGATGATGTGTCATGACAGCATGAATATACAGCAGTATAAGCTCTGACAGGGCTTTAAAATGAAGGTTGGAGACGTCATCTCACACAGCATAGCCACATTTCATGCCGGGGCATTAAAATGAATGTGCCACTGCCATTGCTCATGCCGGATGGAGTAAAAATGTAAATAAGCTTAAATGTCATGCTTGTCGTGTGAAATCATCATGCATGAATCATGGAAAAGATAAATCATAAACTGTCTGCCCCAATTTTGTTCACAGCTAACCGTCGGTGTTAGATGAAACGAGACCTGACTGGCTGACGAGCTCCTCCGTGAAAGCTACTGGTCAGCGAACTGGAACATATTCCTTGATGAGCACTAGATAACCCACTATGTCCTTTCAAACTATGTCAGTGTTAGTGCAAACTGCTAGTTCACTTTTTTTATTACTCCGTGACCTCGAGGCAGAGTCAATCTAACAAGGCATCAGATTCTACAGTGCTCGTTAAATATTTCCTCTAACCCTACAACTACAGTAGCGGAGGAAACGGCACAAGCAAGTGTCTGTGAAGTGCAAGTGTCCTTCTATGGTAATAAACCAGTCCAGTACTGATGTCATGATAACATTAGTGTGAGTGGCCCACCCCATCCCCTTCAAATCTCAGTGGCAATGACATCATCATATGTTTGTAGCCCTGAGCTGTAGGCAACATCCATGTCGAGCTCTGTGCGGCTCTCCAGTTCAGAGGTCAGTTCCTTTAGGATCCGCTCAAGGTCCTGGTTCTTCTTGTGCATCTGCAGGTAATTGATCTGGAGCTGCTTCTGGTATTTGATTACCCTGTCCTTCTCCTTATTCCATGTCTGCCTCTCTTTCTCAAAGCAGCTGGATAGCCTCTCTTGAGCTTCTTTCTCCTCCTTGAGCTGTCCCTTCAGTCTCTCTACCTCTCTCTGAGAGTGCTCTATGGAGGTATTCCCCATATCCCCTTCTTCCCGGCCTTGGGCAGCAGCACCTGAGTTCTTCTTTAGTCCGTCCTGAGCCAGAGCCAGAACTCGGGCCTCAAGTTTCAAACTCTGCTGATGTCTCTGCTCTTTGGCCGTGGTGAGATCTCGCTTCATCCCCTGGATGTCTGTCTCCAGTTTACCCACTTTCTCTCTCAGCAAGTCAGCCTCGTTCTTCTTACGCTGGAGTTCATTTTGGCAAACCTAAAAGAGAGAGATAGTTACATCTTTGTCAGCAGTGGCTCAACATTGACCAACATTTAATATGGGGTCTTACGCAAACCCTTCCCTGCTCTACCATTTCACCACCAAGTGTCACTCCATATTAAGGAATACTGGCAGCTGCTGAGGGCCCGTGCCGTTGGTGGGAAGTGTATGAAAATCCCTCACCACTACTTTTACTGGAAGCAAACACAATAGCTCCCGGTTGACACTTTGCTCCACTGTCACTCAGTCTTTGATGTGTGAACACTTATGAAAGGGCAACCATACAAAGTGTAAGAAATGACTCAGAGACACATGTTTTCATTGCAATTATACTTGTGCACTTTGTAGAGCTGTTCAATTATTTTATGATAGCTGTACTCCTGCAATCCGTAGGAAGTCCAGTAAATTACAATGGGGAGCTGACGCTAGGCATGGGAATAATGGAAAAACAGGTGATGCTTTTATCATCAACACCTGAGTCATAACAGCCACACAAATTGACCAATCGAGGCTTTATTTGATTTACTAGCCAGACAAAGGATAGTTTCTCGAGTTTTGGAATTGGTCAAAGTGGACCAGATGTGATGATACAAGCACAATGTGCAAAGACAGAACTTAGTGTAGCCTGTGGAATAAGATGAAACATAGCACACAATTACCTCCGGGGATCTTGTAGCTTTAAATTTATTGTTCACATTTGCAACAGGTAATTTGAATGGCTACTGAGTCATTTTAGAGAACAACTCGTGTGCATTCACAGTTGGCAGCAGTTTAACAGAGAAAATATATCTAAAAGTGGAAACGATGAGCATAAAATATAGCAGTGGGCTATGAATTTAAAAATGTTTTACCAAAACCCACATGGAACTACCCACAGACTCCACAATTCAACAGGGACTTACCTTCAATCACACTTAATACAATAATAATAATAATCTTTATGGGACAGGATATATTGATGAACATATAGAATGTAAATATGCCACATTCAGCCATAAAGATATTTTTCATTTTTCCCCCAAAGCAATTAGGGGGTTTAGTGGCTTACTCAAGGACATTTCCACACACTTTCTGAGGGAGCCAAGAGTCGAACCATCAATCTTCCAACAACCAGACTACCGCCCTACTTCGTGAACTATGCCGCCCCTAATAAATACATGTAAGATGACCAAGCCGAGCATCTGTTAGTTGCAGTTTCAAGAATGCTAAGAATGAATGCCTCACCCTACTCTGATTTATGTCATTATGAAATGAGTGCTTGAGGGTTTTTTATATGTTGGTCAAATTAAACAGTGTTAAGACATCAGTTTGGACTCTTGAGATAGACATTCCTCAGTAGTTTTGACTTGCTGGACTAATGACCATTCTCCCCTGCATGGTACCGGCTCGACTCATCTCAACTCCGTTTGCTTTTTTGGTATCAGGTACTTTTCTGAATTTTGTTTTTCACTGCAGTTTTTCCACTGTGTAGCTGGTCGTCATAGCAACGCTGAACGAAACCGACATTGCGTCAACATCGATGTGATAGAGGTTCCTTTAAGCAGCAATTTTTTTGTACGTCGCTTTGGATAAAAGCGTCTGCTAAATGACTGTATTGTATTGTATTGTATTGTACACACACAGTTCCGAGATTTCCTGGTAGACCTTCTCCTTACACTTTACTCCATCCAGCTCTCCCTGGACCCTTTCATCGTCAACCAAACGTAGGAGCATCTGCACCTCCTGGATTGGCCACGGTGTTGTTTTCCAGGTCCCCACGTAAACGACCTACGTTAGTACAGTCACTGATAATAATTTTACAAAATGGAGCCACTACAGTAGCTTGGCTGTTTTAAGGTCACCTCTTTGTGAGGGATGTCGCTCTGACCAATCAGTAAAGTGGAGTGTCATCACATGAGCTTTTAGCCCCGGCTCAACTCGTTCGGAACATCAGGGGAGACGGTACCAAAAAAAAGGAAAAGGGTTCCCTGGTACCATCCTCAACTTTTATCGAATGGGAAGCCAAAAAACAGCCAGTGATCTGGTACCATACCGTGGAAAAAGGCCATCAATGATTGATGGAAAACGTTGTAGCCCTAAAGTGGGACTCCCGGTAATAGAGTTTTTTTTGGCCACCCCTCCTCCAGAAGGGTTTGGAATCGCTTTCAAAATGGCGGATGAATCACGCAAACATGCTACCACCGTGTGAAAGAGCAGTGTGTAAGGAGTGAATTGTGAAATGCCATTAACGTCTGTAACTCAAAGGGTTGTGGTCACTCAGCCGCTATCTATAAGACCGCGGGTCACAGTGTAAAAAATAAATAAAGCAACAACGGTAAAAGCACTTTAAAGCAGGTAGGCTACCTTTCAAGACCGCAATGCTTTCATAACATAAGCGCCATGTTCGCACTGGCCCATATATTCCCTCATTTGATCTGTCAGCGGCGCTGAATTGCTGTGAAATAGGCGAAAGCACCAACCTCAACCTCGACAGTGCGAGAGTGAATCTTGTCCTCATGTTCTTTGTTCTGCTTCTCCAGTGCCTCCATCTTCGCAGCAATTTCTTTCAGGGATGCCTTAAGGCTGACAATCTCATTCAGCTTGTGGCTGATGTCTGCTTGGCAGTCTCTCAACTGCTGCTTTAGCAAGAAAATCTCCCCTGTCTTCTGGCACACCTACACTTGGACAGAAACAATGATGAAAGAGAAATGCTGTGAAATTGTACGTTATGTAGCATTTCTTGAAATTTTGACGAGATGTTTCAAATACATTTGAGATCACACGCATCCCAAACACCCACGCACATTACGAACTCCCAGCTCACCTCCCATTGGGTCTCCTCCAGTGTGGGAGTTAGCCGTGTGCTCTGTGTCTCATAGGCCCTCAGTCTGATTTCGACAAGGTCCTTCTCCTGAGTCAACTTGGAGATATTCACCTGAAGGCTCTCCTTTTCTTCCTGTACGGTGGATCAATTCGTATTTAATTCTTTGCTCGAACTCTTTGAAGGCCTGCATAGCAACACAGGTGCTCTTGTTTTTCTCTCACAGAAAGAAAAGTCCTTGGGATTGAGACACTTCATTGTCATTGCGGGCATATACGGACTTTGTTTCACCGAGTATAAGCATGTATGGCCATGATGTAGTATAATTTCCCTATTACTATAGTGCAGTATATTGTGAAACAAAGACGTGTGGTGTCAATCAATAGGGCCCGAACGAGACCCGAGGAGTTTCTGGTTCAGCAGAGCAAAATCAGGCTCATCTGAATCAAGTGTCTAAAGTAAGCTGCCGCATCAGAAGCCCTTAACTTCAGTAGAAAGGTGGACTCGTACGAGCACATTAAAGGCTATGAAGCACATCTTATTTGCGTTTCTGTTGACGGAATGTCTGGGAAATCCCACCTTGAATGAAACTGCAGGGCCAATGCCAAGTGATAGAATGTGATGGAGAAGTGAAGACAGAGAACCATCTTGCCAGCTTTCCTCCCAGTGAGGATTAGGATATTGCTAGAAAATGTATACGGAATCTTAGACCTCTCACGACAGCATGTATTTTTAGATGCTTTTACTCACTGGGACTTTGGGGAGGGTGGAAAGTCCCACAGCTACAGAGATGGTGCAGTTAAACATCAGTCCCAGTGTCAGTTTGTGGGGGAATTAGAGGCCGAGTCCATGAGGGGCTCGGCAGCTAAAAGACTGACACGGGGTGTACGCTGTCCCATCGAGCGAGGGAAGGGAGGATGTGTAAGAGGGAGATGAAGAAGAGGGACACGGAGGTGAAGGAAAGTGAGAGAGGAGATGAGAGGTCATACCAACCTGGAGTTTATTGACTTGCAGCTGGAGTGCTTGCTGGCCTCTTGCGGCCCTCTGGGCCTGTCGTAGTTTAGTGGAACAGCGCTGCTTCAGCCCCTCCATTTCCTCAGCGCAGTATTTCTGCCTGTCCTCAAACAGTTTGCACGTGTCTGCCTCTGTCTCCTCGAAGCTCACCTGCAGGACGACGCAGATGAAAGCTTAGCGAAGACAGACTCTTCTCTGTATAGTGGGTGATTTTTAAAAACAAAACTAAAAAACACTCATCTACAATAGTACCGCGAGCTGTTGGTTGAAAGCTTGGTACCTGGAGCTCTTGCAGTTCGCACTCTCTTTCCAGCAGCCTCTGTTCCAAACGCTCGATTAGCAGCTCATCTGTAGTGATGGGTGAGCGTATCCCACCTCCCGTTTCAGAGAGCGGGCTCGGCTGGTCTGCGGAGGGTAGGGAGCCAGAATCCCCATTAGCTTCCAATGCTAACCCTCCATCATTTACAGCAACCTTGTAGCTAGAGCAGGGGTTAATACCATTCCCGTTGGCCCATGGAGGAAAATTGGAGGGTTGTCCTTTGCAGGGACCATTCGCTGGAGCTGAGCTGCCTATACTGTGAGTGACAGGGCCTGTGAAAGCACTTAGGCTACCGCTGGTGCTGTGGGTGGGCAAACTAGACATGGAGTTGTGCCCGGAGTCGGAGAAGGTCCCTAGGGGTAAGGGAGAACTCTGTCAAAATCACATCCATCTAAAATACGTTGAATCTCTCCCGAGTGATGACATTTTAATGGAGAAGAATATCGATATCTCAGACGTATCATAATGAAATTGACCGCACAACCTAAGAAGGTGTCTTGCTTGTGACCGTGGGCGTCTGGGCTCTTGGTCTTCTCCGATGGACTGAGGAAACGGTCCAGGCCAGTGTCTGCAGAGCTTGTACTTTGAGGGGTCACTGGCTTGAAGGCCGCTGGATGGTTCAGTGGTTTCTCGGCAGTGGTCTAACGGATTGAAATGACACAACAGGATAAGTTCATTTCTTTTCGTTAACTTGGAATTGCTTACAGCTGAGTAAAAAAACAGAGAACCTCCTAATGTTCAAGGGGATTACCAAATTAGGTTGCAGAGAACGAAGAAAGCACCCGAGTCTCAAACGTGTAAATCAGAACAAATGGCCCTCACAGAGAATTAGTATTGTCGGATACTGAGGGCCAGCGCAAATGAAAAGAATCAGGTCTTTGTTCCAAGAATGTCCACGAGTACTACCAGCTATGGAAACAGTGAAGCACGCAGAGCCTTTCTACAGACAGACTCCATTAAAAACTACACAGCAGCCACTGAAAGTAAAATCCAGTAGTCTGTCATAAAGCAGAAAACTCATTTCGAAGATGAACTTAAACTCCATGTGTCTCATCTGTGCCGTCTGGGAACAGCACCACACCTCCTTTCCTCTCTGTCCTCCTCTCCTCCCTCCCCTATGCATCCAACATCTTTCCAGCATGTGCTGTCTGAGGGAAGATGAATAGCCTCACTCTGTGATATTAATAATATGAGTAGCTGCTGGAGCATAAGAGGTAAAGCCTGTGAAGTCAGCATTCCTTCTCCCTGACTTCATGACCAGAGGTAGGATGCCATTACCTGCTCTCTCTCTCTCTCTCTCTCTCTCTCTCTCTCTCTCTCTCTCTCTCTCTCTCTCTCTCTCTCTCTCTCTCTCTCTCTCTCTCTCTCTCTCTCTCTCTCTCTCTCTCTCTGTGTCTCTCTCTGTGTCTCTCTCTGTGTCTCTCTCTCTCTCTCTCTCTGTCTCTCTCTGTCTCTCTCTCTCTCTGTCTCTCTCTGTGTCTCTCTCTGTCTCTCTCTCTGTCTCTCCCTCTTTGTGTCTCTCTCTGTGTCTCTCTCTCTGTCTGTCTCTCTCCCTCTCTCTCTCTGTCTCT
>OMLC01103212.1:0-11482 GCA_900302585.1 Regalecus glesne | reverse complement strand
CTCTCTTGACCAGCCCTATCTGTACCCAACAGGCACAACTGGCAAGACAGTTTTGTGTTCCCTCCATCCATCCATCCATCCATCCCTCCATCCATCCATCCATCCATCCATCCATCATCAACCGCTTATCTGAAGTCAGGTCGTGGGGGAACTGGAGCCTATCTCCGTTCTCATTGGGTGAGAGGCGGGGTACACCCTGTATAGGTCACCAGCCTATCACAGGGCAGAGCAGTTAGGGGAACAGTGTCTTGCTCAAGGACACCTCGACACGCTTCTCTGTAGGTGTGGGAACTGATCCCTGTGACAGTCAGACATCCACTGAGCCACGCCGGCCCTCCCCCCCAGCCTGTGAAGCACTTTTCCCAGAGCTGAGTCCGAAGGTCCCCTGAGGTCCTGTAGCCATGCTAACTGAGGTGTGAGCCTGCTAATCCCCATCTCCCTGAGATGTAGCCCTCCAGGCCTGTGTCTCAGAGGCAGACCTGCCTCCTCAGGACCACTGGTGAGCTCTCGGCAGTCTTTGGTGTGCTTCCTGCTGCTGGACTGCTCCTGACAGACTTGAGAGAACGTACTGGTCACGGCAGAGCCCCTGCTGCCGTCCACCAGAGTTCCTCCACTGGAGACCTTCCTCTGATGCTGCCGCCAGTTCACAGCTTTGCAAGTCAGAGGAGCCAACATGGAGGTTCTCTACTTCTTTATCTAATCACGATTCGAACGGTGTCATTTGAACTGAATGCTTCCTGCACATGGTCTGAACGGTCCAACGCCACACCCGGTAGTCAAACGCAGGATAACCCGTCAGATCCCTGGCGTCAGTCAGAGACAGCCTCGCTCCCTTCCTTCACTCCTCACCTGGCCCCTGTGACGTCGACCCCCACCATCAGCTGCCCGTTCAGTGACAGCAGCTCGTCACGGAGTTTGATCTGCCCACAGAGTGCCGCTGGGCTCTTCTTCCTCACCTCGGTCACCCAGATACAGCCCACATCTAGCACGGGCCCCTGATCCCCCTTTCTCCTCCTCCAGCGCCCAACCTTCTTCCTTCCCTCGGGTTCCCCGAAGATCGGGATGTTTCCAAAGCTGAGGCCAAACTCCGCCATGTCTTCGTCTGCCTTTGTGAGGTAAACGGCGTGCACCTCGAGCTCCGACCCCTCCCTGGTAGGCTGGGCGGGGGCCGGCGTACCTCTCTCACTGTCCACAAAGTTGAGCTGAATGTACTCCACCAGTTTCTGGATAGCGGCCAGGCAAAGGGAAGAGTCTCCCACAGCATCAGTGCTGCTGCTGCTGCTCTTCACGTCTCCATCCTGCACAGGGAGGAAGCAGAGGGAGGGTTTGACAGGGAGCAGAACCTGATTGGTGGAGGCTAGCAGTGGGGGGGACGAACAGATAAACTGTAAAACCTTCTCTCCTACACTGTTCAACTAAAGGCTCCGCTGCTCTGCCAATGCCTGAAACTGTCTCTACAACAAACATGCATGTGAACACAAATGAACCTGACGTCCTCACTTCCTGCAGAGGGACACTCAGAAAAGGGAATATAACATTAATTAAAAGGCCTGCTTTGGGAGAAACACCTTCTAGGATTCCAGTGTCTGCGATACGCACGGCGGGCCCTAAGACTACACAGAGACATCAAGTGAAACAAGCTCCATAGTTACACCGGCAGGGAAATTACTTTGTCCTCGTGGTTCTGTGGATCCTGATCCGGCTGTCGCCTCCTGGTCTGAGCCCTAAGCCAGCTCTTCAGCAGTGGCAGATGGCTCAGGGCATTATCCTGGGTAATAGGCATCCTGGCTGGTTGAGAGTGCAGCTACCCACCATCATGGGCTGGATGAGTCAGTCCCCCTTGCCAAGTCCCCGGCCAGGGTGCAGACTGGGACTGAGGCTTCTCAATGATGACCTGGGTAGAGACACGGGAGCGTTTGTGGGCTAATGGATGAGGCAGCATCCCTGTAGGGGTCTCAGGAAACAGGCCAGAGCATTATGACGTCCTTTACTGGCCAATGAGCAGCGGCCACAGCAGACATGTCAACTTACATGTGTGTGTGTGTGTGTGTGTGTGTGTGTGTGTGTGTGTGTGTGTGTGTGTGTGTGTGAGTGTGAACTCAGGCTGGAGTGAGTGAGGACAGGAGGCTGTGAGCCTCTTGGCTGACAGAACTAAGGACCCCTCACAGGGGTCCATGTCAGACACGTCCAAACATTGACTCACACACCACCTCAAAGTGTAGTCACGCTGTAGTCACACGTGACCTTAACGTCCACATGGAGGGGTCTCCAGGAAGCAGGCCCCACAGGGAGGCAGGACACACGGCCTTGTTGCTCTGTCATGAGCCTGGCAGAGGGCAGGATGGGAAATCAGTTCAGTCTGAGGTCATGGAGTCATGGGGTAGCTCTGGCTGCTCTGTCATTCATGAACATGTCTCCAAATGACAGAAACTTCCGCTGGCCTCTCTGAACGATAGGAGGAGATGTGGGGAAAGGGACAAAATACCACCACAGACACTTCAACACATGAAGCGACACACTGAAGGTGGACAAGACGGCCAGTGACAGTGCTGCTCTTCAAAGATGAAGTGTTAAATCCTGACCAGAGGCAGGTCAGAGATGGAGACAGAGCCTCTCCAGAGGGGCTTTGTCTGAGCTCTTTCCCTCACCTCCAGCTGACCATCAGTGAGGTGGGGGGGATAACGGCACTTTGACAATGAAAGTTGATGGTTAGTTGACTTTTGGGCCAAATAATGATCACATATACAAGACAACGGGCCTCTGGAGCAATGCCTCGTCTGAGCGGCAGAGTTTAAAGTGTCATGAAGAGCCCAAATGTGACGCCATGGCCCGTCGCCTTCACATCACTACAGGGAGACAGAACCACGTAAAGTACCCCCCTGCTGTCTGCCCACGACGTGCCCCCACTGTGCCCTGGCTCCACACGCCTCCCAGAGAGGCTGCTGTCCTGCCGCCGACCCTCCTCCACACTGAGGCAGCTCCTGTGTGTGTTCGTGTGTGTGTGTGTGTGTGTGTGTGTGTGTGTGTGTGTGTGTGTGTGTGTGTGTGTGTGGACTAACCTTAGCATGGAGAAGCCATCATCGGTGTGAAGTCTCCTTCGTCCAGTCGGATGTTTTCTTTGGCAGCTCAGACGTCAAGCCAGGGCCCTGCACAGCGGAGCCGGGCTGCTGGGAGAACGCTGCTGCTCAGGGACCAGATGAACCCCACGAAGCTTCGGCAGAGGGAAGCTACTCACTTCAGATTCCACAAATCACGGTTTCAGAAGCCTTCCGGCGCTGAGAGGGGAGCATGACGGACCGGAGCAACTAGGGAGCGGTTCTCCTTCTGTAGTTGGTTCGTGATCCGCGTCCTCCGGGAGAAGACTTGTCGGGTTCGGCTTCGTGTCGACCGGGGCATCAGCGGGACATGTTGTGTGGTACAGTCTGAGGTGAGAACACGCCCACACGGGGCGGAGTCACGGCCAGACGTACAGCAAGTTTCCAGTCACATCAAACTTGAGTGGACATGCAGCTCAGCCCTCGGTGGAGGCTCCACGGTGCCGTGTCCCCCCCACACTTCGACATGTGTCCCGCATGGCGGCCGTGAAGCCAGTCAAGTGGAGTCCATGCTTGTTTGGTTGAGTTCCTTGGTGCACAGCGTTCACTGACGCGGGTGTCTGATCCCAGACGGAGGGTGAAGCAGGCTGGTCCCAGGAGGGCGGTCTCACCGTCATCGTCGTCTGTCCGTCATGGAGGTCAGACCATCAGATGAGTCTTTTTCTATTATGGCTGCTGTTAAAATGCGTTCATCCTCTGAGGCTGAGCCGAGCCTCAGCACGCCTTTCATGTCCCTTGCTGAAAGAAAGCTCACCGTGTCCCGCTGTGGTGTCAGGCCATTAAAGCAAGCCTGGGCTCCTTCTCCCTCTCTCCTTGTGACTGTGTGCACAAGACGCCGGCGGGAACTCGACATGTGTTCACACATCACCGGAAAGGGGAATCGGTTCAACTGGATCAGAAGTTTATTCAGGGACGTCTCATCACTCATCTAGGAGACGTCTTCAGTCTGAGCAGACTGCAGCATCCCCACCCTCAGGTGCTGGTGAAGGAAGATTATTGTTATTATTATCATTATTGCATCTTTTATATTATTTTTTGCATCTTCCATTATACATCCGTTATCCTCTGAGTGTTGTGTATTCTGTGTACTCTGTACACACAGCATCATTGCACTTCCGTCCATCATGGGAGATCCTCCTTTGTGGTTCTCCCTGAGCTGTTTTCCTCCCTGTTCATGGTTTTAAGGGAGTTCTTTCTGATCTGATGTGAGGGTCCGAGGACAGGATGTTGTGTCAATGTAAAGCCGAGGCACGGGGGGGGCTTGACTGCACAATACCTGCGGCGCTACTTCGGAGTAGTTTGCATCGCCATGGTAACAGCAGCGTCTCTGATTGGTGTGACTCTCTTCCGGGTTGCGGGTGGTGTGTTCATTACGAGTTGGGGAATAAAACAGTTTCTACGAATGCTTTGACGCCGGAGAGACTCTTGGTTTCCTAAGCAGCATAACCAGCGTGACACAGTCACGGCTAAAATCCAGCTTTTGTAGTGATTACGTTACGATTCCCTGCGTCGAGTGAGTTGCATCTTACTTCCGGAATAGGCAAAGAAGGCGCGGCCGGTTGTATGAGATGGCAAAAACACTTCTTGACTCCTGACCGCCTGTCTTCTCCTCTCGGTTTAGCCACCTGCTCGTCAGGGGAAACTTCCATTAACGATGAATCTGGGAAGTGGAGGAGGGAAACCGGTCAAACCGTCGTTTGTGTCCTATGTCACTCCGGAGGTAAGAGACTTTGCTCAGTATGTGAGACATGTTAGTTATTACGGCTACTTTAGCGAAAGTCACCCTGACTAGCAAACGGTGGAGCAGATGAACAGACGGGGTTTTGGTTCCCTCAAGTTACTGTAAAGCTTGCTTGACATTCCCGTCCAAAGTCGACATGTTGTGCTTTGGAATAGTCGTTTTCCTCCTGGCCATTGTTGTGAGTTCAGGTTCGTGTCTGTCTGGACTTCCTGTTACCCTTACAAGCATGTTGCTGATTGTCATTTGAGGTTGTGGACTGACATGTTTGAACTTGTCGTAGTTTCAGCCCTGATCGAAACTTAGCCGTCCACATTTGACTCTGCTCAGGAAGAGCAGTCTCTGTGCCATATTTACCTCTTGAATGGGTGAAGTGGAAAAATCAAACCAAAACACGTTTCCCTTCGCAACTTCCTGCCATTGTCACAACCGGCAGAGTGGTCCCAAGCAAAGCACCACTTTTGGATGAACGGGTCACCTCGTAACCTGCTGTGTTTATAGGAAGTAACCCCGCTGACGAGGAGCTTGACTTGTTCAGTTCTGCAAACTCAACCAAAGACAACGTTCAATAAACGTTATTTAATACAATCAAGGGAAATTCCCTATAAATGTGTTGTAGTGAAAGCTAGTGCGGTGCATTACGTTCCTCTAAAAAAAATGCATGCATTTTGGGCTTAATACTCCTGGCTGTGCCCCTGAGCAAGGCAACGTAAAGAGCTGGAGTTATGCTCCTGGTACTGCACCTGTTCAAGAAGATGAGGTAAATGCAGGATATCACTCACAAAAACGTGAATCGGGTCAACTGGATCAGAAGTTTTTCAGAAACGTGTCATCATTCAAACAGGAGACATCTTCCAGATTGAGGTTTTCAATATTGACCAGAGTTACGTTCTAGCGTTTAGATGGCACAGCAAGAAGGTCCTGGGTTCGAATCCCATCCCAGGTCATTTCTGTGTGGAGTTTGCATGTTCTTCTTGTGTCTGTGTGGGTTTGCTCAAGGTGCCCACTATCAAAGACATGCATGTGAGGGCTAATACTCATGCCTGTACTCAAGACTTTAGAGGCCTGGCCCTACACGTTAGCCTTTTTGTGTTGTGCCGTCCTCTTGACTAGAGACAGTCTGATTTTCTTAATGTGAAATTAAATAAGTAAAAGTTCATTTATATAGAACTATTAAAAAGACTCAGTTACAAAGTGCTTTGCATGCAGTCATGAAAAATAAAAGTGAATAGATGAAATGAATAAAATTAAACCTGTTATAGAAAGAAACAGACCAAAGTAAACCCCCAACCACAACAGGTATAAAAAGACTTGCCTAAAAAGATGGAGTTTTAGAAGCTACTTAAAACAGCCCAAGATTCAGCATTTTGGTTTGGGAAAGATTATTTCAGATATTTGGGGCTAAAACTACAAAGCCGCAGTCGTCTTTTGTTTTGCAGTTGGGAGTGGGGGATAGATACAAGATTTATATTTGAGGATCGGAGTGGTCAGGAAGTCGAATGAAGAAGGAGAAGATCAGAAATATGATAGGGGGCGAAGTCTTGCAGTTCTTTAAATGCTCACATCGACACTTGGATGCAGTATAGACCATAGACTGTTTCAAATTTGGTTTTCATGAGACATGAGACTGTCCAACTGAATGTGAGACAGTGATAGTAAAAGTCTTTTCTTCACGGTTAAAAGAAAAAAAATCCCATTGAGACAGATTTGCTTTTCTGATATGTGATTGCGAGGCTCCTTGCATTATTGTAACAAGCTATAGGAATGTTTTATTATTTCACTATGGAAAAACAATATTTACTGTATGATTCCTGCCAGACAGAACCTTTGGAAAATGCCACTAATTAAATCATGAGAATTGATCATTGAATAAAGTTTTTTTTTTCCACAGGAAATTGATTTGGAGAAGGATGCCCCAAGAAACGAGATGTGTCTTGATCTACTGCCAGGTAATGATGTCAGCCAAACACCATCTTTAATTTAGTCTGCATTTTTTTCCTTCCGCTATGCAAGGGCTAGATTTATGGCTCTGGAAGAACAGATATTTGTTCCTTGTCAAAAGCTGATTGGAAAGAATTTGGATTTTCTTCAAGATGACAATTATTATTTCTAAACTAAAGTTTATATTTTTTACTTATCATTGCAACGGTACCATACTTCATTTTGTTTATTCATTATGCTCATTATTCAGGGAATCATAAAGAAATATCTTATCTTATTTCTACAGAGCTTCGGGATTTAAAAGTTTTCTCAGAAAATGCATTTCCATGAAAATTTGGAAAACAGATGACACTATTGCAAACACTGTACATAACAAAATGAGAAAAAGGGATAAAAGTCATGTTGGAAAAAAATAAGACAACCAAGACACCAAAGACATCATTCAAGAGAAAAGGATCCAAGTAGAACAATGGAGCGTGACAATTAAAAAGTTAAAAGATCCCCCTCCTGACATCCCGCAGTGAGATTGAACCTGCATTGCCTGACTTTATGGCAGATGTTCTACAGCTGAGCTATGTGGCCTCAAGGAATGCCTGCAATTGGTGCAAACAATGGATCATTAGAGCTTTGTGAAGTCCCCTCCTGCTTCAAAACTCTGCTATCATCTCAGTCCCTAAAAATCCCTTTATCTCAGGATTAAATGACTAGAGGCCCAATGCCCTAACTTCCCTGGTCATGAAATCCATTAAGAACTGGTGTTGGCCCACCTCAAGGACATCACAGACCCTCTATTTGATCTCTGCAGTTTGCCTACAGGGCAAACCGGTCAGTGTATGATGCAAAAAGGGTGACTCAGTTGATCTGGACTCAACATTAAATGTTTTCATTTTGAGCTTTACAGACCTCGAACACAACACCAAGTGCTGTAACGGATTTTCCAACCCTTGTTGTATTTAAAAACATGGCTACAAGATCATCAAAACCACGTGCAAAACCCATCTTTAAAAAACAAAACAACTTATGTATGGAGGTGTTTAATGCATTCACTTACTTGTAGTAAGAGAATTGTAAGTGTTGATCTTTTTTGCACTGCCTGCAGGTGAGGTTGTCTTCTGCAGCGCTGCTAAAGTGCTGAAGCACACTGGGGATGACCTATCTCAGCATGGCATCTTTGGCACACTCCTCTGCACCAACTTTCGTGTGTCCTTTGCCAATGATAAAGTGTCATTGGAAGAGATGGTGAGACTGATACCTTCTTGTAATTCTTTAAAAACAGTTAAACACATGGCCTCAAGCCACTTGAAATAAGTACGTCATCACATGCCACTTATACTCGGTGCTAAATATTTTAGTTGTATTTCAGCAGTAGTTGTATGAGCTTTCTAGCTACACTTGGAAACACACATTGATACAAGCTAAGACATGACTTCTGGTGATGCCATGATGGATGTCACAGCCTGAAAGCTTAGCTCTGTTCCACTGATGATACATTTAGATGGCAAGCCATTGTATTGGAGCAATGAGCAGTCGCCATGTGGTGCTTGGGGAGCAATTAGTGGTTCAGTGTCTTGTTCAAGGACACCTCAAGATGCTTTTTGCAAGACTGGGGATCAAACCTGCAACCTTCCAAGTACTAGACGACTACTCTACCCACTCAGTTATGCCACTTTTCATTATCCCCATTTTCAACTAAAGACTATATCTACTTGAGCTATATAAACTATATTATTTTAAAAGGAACACTCAACATATTTGATGCCAAAATAGCAAAATCCATGCAGTACTATGTTTTCTTTCTTTTCAGGTGCAACTTTTCAGAAATAAGCTCTATGGGGAAAATGACATCCCTCTGTCATGTGTAGACAATATCTATGGAGGTATGATCAGGCAACATCTGGTTCCATTAAAGTTTGCAAGTGATTTCAGGGACTCTTTAATGGCATTGCTGATTTGTGACCCTTCGTTTCAGTGTATGAGGATAAAAAGAAGTTGATCACAGGAGCTTTTTTGAAGAACAAGTATCCATCAAAAATCATCATACACAGCAAAGACCTGCGAGTTTTTCAGTTTGTTCTGACCTTCTGTAAAGAAGAGGATGCAAAAAGGGTATTTAGACAATTCATTGTGACATTCAAAAAAGACCTTTTGATGTATCATTCAAATAATGATTAAATGTATGTGTTCACTGTATAGACTTAAACTAATGTAAAATCAAGTCTTTTCTTTAATAGAAAAGGTTACGATGGTAATAAAACAAATATTGCATAAAATATAATATTTTATAATTTATTCTACAAGCAAGTTTAAAATGTTTGATTTTCTTGTTGTTCTTTCAGATTTTTCAAGGAATTGTCCATCACTGTTTGGAGCCCAAGTCTCTAAAGAATATTTTTGCATTTTCCTACTGTAAAAAGACAGACTTTTCTGGTACGTTATTGAGACAAACTTTGGTGCTTTTTAATTTGATTAACAAGCATTTTATACCTTTTTTCTATATATTCAAATTCAGTATATATAGTTTTAACACTGAATGAAAACATTCTAAAATAGCAATCAGCAGTATGATTCACCTTTTGTTTCATTATCTTACCTGAATTATTGAGCGTGCATCAAGACATTTCTACCACTGAACCACCAATGCACAGTATAGTAGTGTTAAAAAGTATGCATTAGCTAAACTATTCTTTTTCTTTTGATTAGGTGGGCAAGATGCATGTTTGGGTGGGCTGGGCCCACCCCTGCCTACACCTAGTGCTGGCAAGGCTGTGGAATATTTTTCAGGAAAACGGGGCCAACTGAGGACTATGATGTTTGACTCAGCAGATGACTGGGCTGAAGATATGAAGAGAACCAAAGGCAGTTGCCGAGTTGTCATTGCAAATGCCAATTTTGATCTCTCTTCTAGGTAAGTCTGTTTTACCCCCACTAAAGCCAATATTGGTATAACAGGAAGTCGAAAGCTACATATTTTGGTACGCAGCAGACTAAGGTGTAGGGGGTTAAAGCTGGATGAAAGGAGCTTTTTACATGTCATGATTAGTTCTCATATGGTGACTGTACAAGGATATAGAAGGACCTTGGGGATTAAGGCTGGATGCCCTTCCTGATGCCCCACGGTGGATTCGAACCTGCTGCCTCTGGCTCGTCGGTTCCCAAAGCGAGCACGCTAACTACTGAGCTATCGCAGTCTCTCGGGTTTAAACCTGAATAATCATAACAATAATAATTTTCCCTTATCAATCTCACAGGGGTAAATTTTCTCTTTTCGGCCTTAATCCCCCACGCTCCATCTAAGTCTGGATCCACCCCCACAATACGGGGATCAATTGGGACATGTGAAAATTGACCTCTCATCATCTGTACTGACACTGAAGGTCATACTACATACGCAGAACTCTCATCAATAGTTGAAGTAGCATTTAAAAGACCCGTGTGAGGGTTGAAAAAGCTGATGTGCTTTGAAATACTATTGCCCTGCTCCATCTGAAGAACTTTGTATGAAATGCTTCTGTTGCGTTATTGAGAGCGAAGACAACATATTTTGCTATATTTTGACTGATGTAAATGAAACAGAAACTGTTATTTTCTTCCCACACAGCTTGCCTCGGTTTTTCATTGTTCCTGCAAATGTTTCTGAAGTGGACATGAGTCTTTTCCAAGGAATGGGATTGCCAGTAGGTGTCATTTAGTAAGGGCTGTTTCTATCATTCACAGATATCCTGGGCAGCAGTTTTTATGTATATAGAAATGTACATGCCAGAATCTGGTGATTCTGCTCCTGACATTGCATGTCAGAAAAAACATCCTCTCACTTGATTCATATTTATTGATAATGCAAGAGGAATCTGCCTTCGTCGATATGTCCCTTACTATTCTTTCTCACTGTGATGATGAGGTGAGGGAACATACCATGTTGGGCGGGAGTTTCATAGAATAGCTCTTAAATGTGCAGCTTTTGTGACTTTAATACACAGACTTAAAAACTAAATCACAACAATAAGACATACCTATTAAGTCAAGTTTATTTGTATAGCCCAGTATCACCAATAAGAAAATTCTCCTCAGTGGACTGTGAATTCACAAAGTGTGGCAAGCAAAAGTCCTTGTGTTCTGTTTGATCCCAGCCTTTGCTTTTATAAGCACATTAATGAAATTACCAAGACTACCTACCCTTATTCACTTAAGGAACATTGCTAAAATTCAGTTTTCCTGTCCTATGGTTGATGCAGAGTCTACTGAAAAATGAAATTGTAAAATTCTAAATGGGCTTACCCCATCATGCATGTTTCTGATCTCCTTAAACGGTACATCTCATCTCAAGCTCTCCACTCTCAGATATGGGACTCCTGTGTGTATCCAAAGTTAAAAAAGAAGTCAGCTGGTGACAGCTTTTTCCCAGAGGGCTCCATTCTTGTGGAATAACCTGCCTGCTGCTGTCAGACAATCAGTCTGTTGAGTCATTTAAATCCAAACTTAAAACTACTATTTTTCTCCTCAACCCGCTATTAGTGGCCTTTAAATTCAGTACTTCATGACCAATGGATCAGTTTCTGTCGAAAGGAATTTGCCAAGCACTGTTCTGCCAAGGAGATTATAGTCTATACTAATCATGACATGTATAAATGGAAATCTCTCTATTGACTGTTGCAACTTTTCTCTTTTCTCTCGCATTACTTTTTCCTTTCACTGAATGATATCTTCTCTAGCA
>OMLC01103208.1:0-24962 GCA_900302585.1 Regalecus glesne | reverse complement strand
TTCTCCTCTCCGTAACATTAAATCTCCCTTTTCCCGGTAGTTCCTGTACCTTCTCAGACCTGGAATGTGAGAAACCCTCGCAGACAGACTTTCCAGAACCCTGGCAAGACCGTCGTATTGAATAACAAGTGAAACACTGACCTGTAGAGGCCTGCGGCCTGCTGGCCGGATCTCGTCTGGGCGTCCGTCTGGGCATCCTGGCTGTGGTAGGACAAGTCTACCAGAGAATCCCCGGCTGTATGGCTGACTGGACTGAGCTGTGGTGCGGACTCCATGTAAGAGGATGGCGCCTGGTGACTAGAGCCGCTGGTCGTAGCAGAAACAAGGGTGTCCGTGACTTCTGCTCCAGAGCCAGTACTGGTTGATTTTGCAGGCTTGTTAGGCAGCGTATCTGTGGTTAGATAAGCAGCCTGGTGGGCAGTTGCAGGCTGGCCCGCCGTTTGGAAAGGTCCCAGGTTGCCTCGGGCCTTGACTTGGGCCCGAGAGCTCAATGGGTAGTCCAGAGAAGGTGTGGTGACCTCTCCTCCATCTGAGGCCAGGTTAGCCAGCTGGACATCCTCTCCAAGGAGGGTGGGAGTGGACGGAGGCATGGTTCCTATGAGGGCTTCCTGGGTGTAAATGAATCAGTAGATATTAGGGGACGTTCATCCAACACAGCCTCCAAGGCAAAGCGGCTCTAATAAGTCTACGTTTGGTTCTTGTCCTACTCGACATTTTAAAATGCTCTGGGGACTGAATTTGCCTTTTGTTCCGTTTTGTGGCAATATTGATCCGTTTGGTTTCTTAATGCTCAAATTCACCACCTCTTAATGATTTGGGGGAGAAACCACATGAAACATGCTCGACTTGACTCTTTATCTTCATTACTATGATGAGTGCTATACTGTATATGCAGCAAACGTGCTAATGTGATACGACTGTGATGCTCTGATGCCAGCTGGTTCACTTTTTTTTTTTCCAGTTGCTGACTTGTAAGAAATACTACTGTCAGATGTTCCCATCAGGGGTCACCACAGCAGATCATCATCTCCATCTCTTCCTGTCCTCTACATCTTCCTCTGTCTCACCAGCCACCTGCATGTCCTCCCTCACCACATCATAAACCTCCTCTTTGGTCTTCCTCTTCTCCTCTAGCCTGGCAGCTCCATATTCAGTATCCTTCTCCCAGTGTACCCAGCATCCCTTTCACTCTTGCTAGTACCCTCCTGTCACGAATCCCCCCCCGGACACCGTCCTCTCACTCCACCCTGCCTGGACTCTTCTTCACCGCTCTTTCACACTCCCCATCACTTTGAACAGTTGACCCCAAGCATTTAAACTCATCCACCTCCCTAACTTCTCCTTGTATCCTCACCGTTGTGTTGAGTCTTGTAAAAAGCTCTGAATAAAAGCTTCTGCTAAATCATTAAAGGTCATTGAACTTAGAGAACTCGATGCAAAAACTATCTATGTATGAGGGAAAACGTTCCACTCTCCTATGTAAAGGCTGTTTTCCATCTTTAGCTCCGTAAAGACAAAAAGCAAACAGGAAAGATCAGTGGAATATTACCTGGGCTTGGGGACAGAGGCTGCAGGGAGGAGTTGGGCTGACGAGGGCCTCCACGGTGTAGCTACATGCCAGGAGAGCTCGAGTGTAGGGCCGGAGACTGGAGCAATAGGATTTTGATGGCGGAGGGGTGGAGGAGGGACGGGGGGCAGGGTTGCAGCTGCTTGGTGACTGCTGGTCTCTGTGGAATTGGCATGTAAGAGTAGAGAGGTTGATGTAAGGGAGGGGAGTGGGCTCACAAAGAGGTGGGAGGGGCCTGTGTGCGCGCGTCACATTTCACAACAGGCCACTGCAGCATTTTCAACTTCGCCGTGGATCTCACACACACACACCTCTTTCTGAGGACCCTCTACGGCCTCATTCCCAGCCCTACACTTCAAGCATCAGAGCTGATGTGTGACCTCAAGCTTTAGTCTAACCCACAACCTAATCCGGTTTCTGACTTCGGCCCTAAAGTAGTGAGGACTGGCCAAAACGTCCTCACTCCGACAGTCACAAACTCAGATGAGTCCTCAAACATGAGAAGACCCTTCATGTCACTGTACACGCATCCAACGAAATGCGTTCTCTGCATTTAACCCATCCTACCGTACAGGAGCAGGGGGCAGCTGCCGTGCCCAGGTGGCAAGTAGGGGTTTAGTGTCCTGGACAAGGACACAAACGCAGCCCCCAGCCCAGAGACGTCCATTTTCTGATGGGACAAGTCAATAAAAAGGCTCCCCACTAGGTAGGTGGTTTGTGATTTCATCCTCTTTCCCAGACATTCTTTCATCTACACTCACGACGACCACATACAGCCTTCAATTAACAAAGTACTAATGGCTGTTGGTTGAGGCATTTAGTGCATGAGTATTTCCTCATGTGTCAGGACACACTGATCGGGGACAAACCTCTTTAGGGGCCTGGCCGGGGTCTTCCTGGGGCTACTCATGGCCCCACTGATCATCTGATTAATCACATGCTCTCGCTCTTGCAGCTTCCTACGGAGGTCAGAATTGGTGTTCCTGCGACGGTTCTTCCACTTTGTCAAGTCCTATTGGGAGCACAAGTGCAGTAAAAACGATGACAACACCGTGTACACACACACACACACACACACCTGTTGCATTGGATATTTCCTTAAAGCTAATGAATGTTTTCATGCCGATGCTGACTTTGACCATCCAGACTCACATCCTGCCACTTTGCTTCACTGTCCTTGACCCTGGTGCTGCTCCTCACCAGCGGTTCCGGTCTGGCCTCCTTCGCCACACTGCTGTCAGGGGCCTCCACAGAGGTAAGCACAGGAGACACCATCGGGATGTCACCCAACGACTTGCTCCTGGCAAGTTGAGGCAGGGAGAAAAATAAGAAGCTTTATTCTTGTCTCATTGTACACACATGCAACTAAATGTGTTCTCTGCATCTAATCAGTCCCATTGTATAGGAGCAGCCTTGCTCAGGGGCACAGGCAGGAGAATTAACTCCAACATGCATGTCTCTATGGTGGTGGGAGGAAACCCACACAGGCCGGACATGGACACGCCACACGGAGAGGACCTGGGCCAGTAGTGGAACCCAGCAGACAAGTCCCTGTCTGCTCTCTCGATGCTACAGGGAAATTAGAAGTGAGATGAATGCATTTCTCTCCATGGCATGAGAGCACCACCTTCTGAGAGTCCAGTGGCATAACAGGCAAAGCAAAGTAGAGCAATGGCAGCATCCCACATCTCCCTCATGCCAACTTTCCAAAAAAGAAAAAAAAGAAGAAGACGAGGCTGCAGCTGGCCAACCCAGACATGCCCTCCACCACACAGCAGTCACAACACGTTTTGAGGTTTCTGCCGCAGAATCCTTGGCCATGTGAGAGCAGGGGTGTACAGTAGCACGTCTAGTGCCCCGCGGGTAAACGGCTAAAGGTACAGCACGTGCCGTGTTGTGATAAATGGCAGCTCGCGTCGTTGCCGTCCAGACAACGGCCTCCACTACCAAAACACCAGGTTCCTGTGAGCCGCGGAGCAAGTCAGACTTATGAAATTCCAAAATCCCAGAGAGACATTTAGCAATCAGGCCGTACATCAGCCCACGGACATCATTTGAGGCGAGGTTCTGTGAAAATCACCAACACGCCACTCGTTTAAAACACCAGCCGTCCAGCCGTCTCAGCCTGGTGATCATTTATAGCGCGGAGGGAGACTAAATGGGTGAGGATGCACGCTGTCCCACATCTGCCCAGGTGAGCTGAGCTCTGCTACATAAAGCACACCAAGCGCTCCACGCCTTCTCCCTGCCCTGTGGAGGCGGTCAAGTTCTCCACCTCCCCAAATGTGCTTTGAGAAGGAAACTAAGAGCTGGGGGGAGCAAAAGTATAAACACATACATGTTCTTCAAGGACCTCCCAGTTCCAGCCAGGTCTGATCCGGGTGGGACATGGTCTACAGAACCGAAAGGGACACATCTCAGAGACGTCGGCTGATGATGGACAGCCTCGGCACACAAGGCTCTCATTTTGAACAAACGCACATGATCAAATGTTGACCATGTGATGAAGGGACAGACGCAGTACGTCAGCACACATGCAGGCAAAACATATATTCTGAGCTTCTTCTAGATCACAAAAGCCATGATGCAAAAACACCTCAATGACCTTATTGTCCAATGATTCCATAGCTCGATTTCTACACAAAGCAAACCCACACAGGCACTGTGCCGAGGACAACTTCCACTAGCCTGACGGCTGCATTAACAGCCATGTGGTAAAGCACGGCCACACACATCAGATATTCGTACGTCTTGGAAAAAGCTACGCAGCTGATGACTCAGAACTGCATATTCTAGATACCCGAGCCGTTCTTTGCCGTCCTGGTACGGTAATACAATGAATGGGGGTGGAAGAAAGATGTCAGTAAGCGAGACGGGAGGAGTCCATGCATGAAAGGGAAGGTTTGCACAGAGAGCGGGCTCAGGAGACTGGTCCTCAGACAGGGTTCGGAGGCTCTGGACACGGAGAGGTGTTTCACACAGCAGAAGGTGTGATGAGCCAGGAAAGGATGTCACAGTCAGAGTCTCCCTCACAGGAAGACGAAGCCTTATGGCTACAGTCAAAGAGCTGCAGAGCCATGCTGGAGCCTATCCCAGAGGTCATTGGGTGAAAAGTGGAGAGATACCCTGGACAGGTCGCCTCTCTCTCTCTCTCTCTCTCTCTCTCTCTCTCTCTCTGAGGGATGGAGCAGTTCAGGGTTTCAGGGCCTTCCATCATGAAATCAAGTCATGTTTTATATAATCTATAATGACTAAACATGATGCTGCAGTAGCAAACTGACCATAACAGACATTCCACGTTTGCTGGATGACCTTTGACCCATCCACCTCCTAATTCCTAGGAAATGACTGTTTTCTCTGCTTCAGGGACAAATATCAAAATAAACACCACCTATGATTCCACAAGGCCGAAGAGAATAGATCTGACAATATAGAATGTGTGTGTGTGTGTATATATATATATATATATATATATATATATATATATAGCAGGGCTGATTTAGTACCAATGACTCATTGCAAGTCCTTCGAGTCATATCCCCCCTATACAATAAAATCAGCTCCTCAGAATGCAAGTAGACCACCACCGCTATATAAAGGGAATGAGAGAGCAGCAGCATGTGAACCGTCTGTGGCTGACATAAGAGTACCTGATGAGTGGACTGAGACAGCCCATTCCATATTCCTGCCGTGCAGGTTTCCTTCCAAGGCGTGATGGCGGGACAGAGCCATTGTCAGATGTGGGCTCCATCTTGAACACCTGATCTGCCTCCGTGTCACTGCCGCAGCCTGAAGTCCGTAGCGAGACAAGAGATGAAAGACCGAGAGGAGAGGGCGTCAGAAGAGAGATGGACACTAGATTTACAAAAAACAAAAGTATTTCCCATGAAGAAAAGATGGGTTACTGTCTAAATAAACAGGGAGAACTCTACTTGGCTGACGAGTCGGTCTTCACACAGCTTAAGACACACACAGTTCTCATCACCAGGCATTTCCCTCACACAAAAACACACACTTTTATCGGTGTGGAACCTGCCAGAATCTCTCACTTAGGTTTCCCAAGGAACAAAAGCAAGAAAAGGATTGTATTTGAAGAACTGGGAACACATTCAGATAAGGGGATTAGAAGGAATTCGGGATTGTCGAAAGGCAATCCTAGTAAATCTGAACAGGGATCTGAACACGAGTACATCCAAAATGGGGAAATAAGTGAATGTACTCAACCTTCACTGCCCGTGCGGGGGGTCCGGGAGTCCGTAGAGTCCATGCTGTCCATGGAGTACCCTCTGCCAGAGCCTGGTCTCACACGCAGCCGGTCTTCCTTCACCAGACACCAGGACTCCCCGTGTCCACAGTCCTTCACAGACACACTGCTGCCCTCCTCCAGAGCCTGTGGTGGGCGGCAGAAGAGAGGTTTACATGGGTCTGAGAGTCCTGGAAACATTTACATGTCGATTTGATTTCCGATTGTGAGGGCACGAGTTGAGTTTCCATTCTTGAGGGTCCATCTCAAGTCTTGAATCACAGCGAAGACAAAAGTGTTTTTAAAACATCTTATTAGTAAAGGATGATCACGTCTTGAATTAACCCCGCCCCCTGTAACAAAACCGTCAAGGTATATTTGCCTTTGACGGAAAATGCTTCTAAATCCGTAGCAACGGATCTGACAGCATTTATCTGAATCAGACTTCACGAGCAACTAAACCTCGGACCACTTCACCAAGTGTGCCGCCATCTTCAGCTTAAAGGCTATGTGAAGGTTACAAACATGGCAGGCTGGTCTCGGCCCTCGGATGCAAGCATAGCAGGACAAACGCAGATGAGGTAATAATACGTTTTCTGGCCGTAGGTGTGATAAAAAAGTAATAATCAATCAGGTCCTGGCATTTTAAATGGGCCCATTATTGATGTTGCTGGCTGCTGTGCTCATCCTGCATCGCAGGAGGCCGCGGAGGAGAAAACTTTCACCAGCCTCCGAGTGATGTAACGTGATGCAAGTCGGCGGCCGGAGAAAGCCCGTTCAGCCGAACAGGGTTTCTAACGCTCAAAGCTTTTCTCCATTCACAGCTCAACAAACACGACCTCAGCCAAGAGGCTCAGCAATGTGTTCAAATGGTGGAGAGGACGTTCCACAGCACTAGCGCAGACACGGCGGCTGAGGCACAATGCTTCCTAGTGCGTGTAGGCAGCGTGGGAAAGACGGAGCAGGACAACACCGAGTCACTGGTTAAACAGGCATGTACACAACCCCTAACCCTAACCCATCTGAATATGTCCAATCCTAAATCGACAGGGGAAGTAAAGGGCTGGCACATCCCAGACTCCCAGAGGAGGATTTTAAAGCTCCGTCTTCTCTTTTTCTACAGCTGCCCTCTCTTGACTTGGTTTCCTCTCTGATGTGCATCACAAGTGTTGCTCCCATGAACTTATTCAGGCAACTTCAGTTGTCTGAATAAGACAAGCTGGAGTTCAGGGGTATTTGTGCACAAGAGGAGGAGGAGATCCTCCTTTCCTATTTGAACCAGATCCCCCCCCCCATTTCAAATATAAAAGGAGACGCCCCTAAAGGGCCGACTCAACCGGGAACAGAGAGCAGGTGAGGGTGCAGAGTCTTCGATGACGGCCTACCCTGGACAGGGCTAAACCCAGCAGCCCTTCCAAGGCCTTCAAGTTGAGCTGAGGTCCGCTGTAGAACGGGTCGAGCTGAGCCTTCCGGCCCAGCCAGTAGATGGTGATCAGCACCTGAGGAGGGAGCAGAAGGAGAAGGGTGACGACACGAGCGCAGCACATCCAGCGTCCTTACAAACCGTCACTACGGAAACGCCTGAGCGACAGAACCTCCGAAAGCACACTAGATGACGTCAGGTAAAGCTGTGTTCTGCTGGAACACCATTTTAATTGACCCCTCGAGCAGGTTAGATTCGGGGTTCGACAGCAACTCCTCGGCCAGTTGTGAAGAACCACGAGCGAGGAAGAGTCCCGCACAGACGGAGAGGGCGTATCCAACTCTCTGCAGAGTAATACGATCGGCCGACTCGACTGCCGGTCTATTCTGAGCTGGGAACGGCAGGAACGTGGACTGGATCTCACCAGAGGGCACACGTCGACTTCAATTGTTCGATTCAGGAAGACGAGGGCCTGAAAACAACTCATTACCGATGCCTCGCTGCTGTGTCAAGAGACTTCCACCGAGCCGCCCCTTGGGGACGGAAGCATCAAAACTTGTCAGCGGCACAAACAAATGTGTGCACAGACACAGCTGTACTTACATTTTTAAGTCTCCTCTTACTCTCTTCTTGCCTGCAATGACAAAAACAGAGCTAATTAGTTCACTAGGTGCCGTGAGCTTTAACCAGAGCTCACACAGAACAGGCTCTCTGGGTGCGGACCAGAGGACCCCTGCAGGGTTTAAAGTGTGGGGACTTAAAAAGGCTCCTGGAGTCACTGATCTCTCCCGGCAAATAGACATTTCAAATATAAAAGCATCTTGGAAAATAGTGCGTGTAGGGTGTGCACGGATACGACGCCTGAACTGCGGAAGAGAACAAATGAAGAGCTTCAAACACAGCGCACCAGTGTTCCTCGATGCACGCCACACGACCAGGGCTGGGCCTTAACGCGACGCCATTGTATCAGGATGAAAGTCCTATACCGGGACACGCTTCGGTCACCCAACCCGATGAGCAAGACTCCATTGGTTATTGACGTAGCTCGGGAGGTGAGGTCTGAGGCGTGTGGGGGACTGATTTGAGAACTAGTTTGGTTTTGAGATACTGGTCACGTCAGTGTGATGAACCCCACAGGAAACCTGTAGATGGGCCACTCCCAGTAGGGAAGGATTCCTTACCCCAAGTGAGGGAGTCGAAGCACCTCAGGGTCTTGTTTAGGTGTGGGGAGGGGGGGGAGCACCGGTTGGACCAGAGAATCAGAGCTGGTGGAGCAGTGTTGTGCTCACTTTACTGAAGAGCTGTAATGAAAAGGGAGCCAATCCAGAACGCTCTTGATCTACCAGTTGATCTTTGCTCCTCCCGTCACCTATGAGCACCAAGGTCGGGTCATGAATATACGCGGCTGATTTGGGTTTTCTCAGGAGGGTGGCTCATGTCTTGGAGACAAGGTGAGAGGTTAAGTCATCATGAGGGTCTCAGAGTAGAGCCTCTGCTCCTCTACTTAGAGAGGAGCCAGTGGAGGAGGTTCAGCATCTAGTCAGGAGGTCACCTGGTCTCCTCCCTAGTGAGGTGTTCCAGACACGTCCAGCTGGGAGGAGGCAACAGGGTAGACTGAGGACCAGGTGGAGGGATTATATCTCCACCCTGGGACCACCTCAGGACCCCCAGTCAGAGCTAGTGGATTGTCTCTATTATAAGTTTAAGGCTGCATTATGGTCAGCGATGGTCTTGTGCAAGTGGCATCAAAGTTGAGACCCCAGTGGGAGACTTATTCTTCTGAATTTAGAGCCCCCTAAAGATGCGATAGTAAGGCTCTTATTCCCATTTGTTGTATAGATGCCAACTTATATAAGTGAGCTCACAGCTAATCGGACATGAAATAATTTCATCACCAGCGGTTCCAGATAGAAACCAAGCTGTTGGCCAGAAATTTCCTGCACATAACATGCATGTAATGCCAGTAAAGATTTTATGATCTGGGACTTCCGTGACCTTTTTCCACACTCGGCAGAAATCAAATAAGAAATGAGATAACGGTCTCCTCATGGGGACACGTGAGAAGTGAAACTGTTCGGCATATTAACTATCCCGAGATGCCTCCAGCCTATTCAGACGTCATCTGAAAGCCTCCATCTATCTCACTTGCAGCGACAGCAGGGTCAGATGATCCAGACGGTTGTAATCCCAATATGAGGAATACAACATGTTTCGCTCTTAAACAGCAAGTTTTGCAGATAGTTTTGTGTGTCATCCAAATTAAATCCCACACATTCACTCGCAGCTGCTTTGCCCCCAGCTTCATCTGTTCAAGACGAGAAACTCGGAGCGTATTCTGGTTTATTTTCTCTCCGTCAGCACCGTTTAAGATGGTGGCCAGGTTTAAGTGAGAATGATAACATTGAGTCTGAGGAGTGCACTCAAGCCACTAAAAACACACAAACCATGAAGAAGAAGATACACATAAATGTTTATTCAGTGAGGGGCGACAACGTCATGTGTTTAGACGGGAACGGTGACCACATACAAATATGGTCAAAGTGTATTCATTCCAAAGACTGATGTGGATACACTGATGGACTGACTAGAGCAAGCTGGTAAACTGCTCCTCTTGCACCGGACGTGCTTGGATTCCAGGGATCACGTCCTGCAGGATGCGTTCACAGCTTGAAGGTAGCAGAGGTCTGTGACATTGCGTTGTATATGAAAGTGTTATTGAATGGGACAAACTGATGGCTGATGATCTTGATGGCCTCTTGAGCAGCGGAGCCTAAAAGTACAACGAATTGAGCAAAAGACAAGCAAAATTACTGGGGTCTTACTGCACACTGGCGCAACAGCCAGTATGCATGAATGCGATGAATATCGAGTTATCTGAGATGCTCGCTACCAAAGCCTACCTCCCAAAAACGCGGCGACCGTGTGTGGCTCTGCAGCACCATAGCGACAGCTGGAAGTAATGGAAAGCAGGAGAGAGACACCAGTGACGTGACTGGATTTGATCTGAGCACGGAGTTTTTCCCCTCAGAGAAACGGACGTACAGAGGACATTATCTGGTACAGCCTTCGAGCTACATTCTGACGGATGTTGTTCTCGTTCAACCATCTGACACCTATCATGGTGATGCTGCTGCGTAGCATTGTTGAGTCTCCGGTGGATGTTTGGAGATTATCAACCGTTGCCTTAAATATACCGCTCGAGTCCATTTTAATTGTATAGTCCATTATCACGAATTACAAGTCTGCCTCAGTGGGCTTTACACCTACACAACATCCTGTCCTTAGAGCCTCACATCAGATAAGGAACAACTCTTTAGGAAATTAACTTTAACCGGGAGACAAACAGGAATAAACCTCAGGGAGAGCAACAGAGATAAGAGGGAATTCAAAAAGGGTATTTATCTCCGGGAGATGAAGTTTTACGTATTTGTCATTAATGAGAGTTTTCCTCTGCATTTAACACATCCTGTTTTATTGGAGCAGTGAGCGGCTACTGAACCCCAGGACCAACTCCAGCTCTTTATCCTACTGCCTTGCTCAGGGGCACAGGCAGGAGTATTAACCCTAACACGCATGTCTTTATGATGGTGGGAGGGAACCCACGCAGACACGGGGAGAGCATGAAAACTCCACACAGCAAGGACCTGGGCCGGGATTCGAACCCAGGACCGTCTGGCTGTGAAGAAGCGGTGCTGAGCACTGGGCTTTAAGGAATCGCTGAATAGGTAAATCTAGCAGTGACTTACAACTCGTGGATGTAATCGTCTTTAATGCTGACATTGAGGCCGTACTCCTGCAGCAGACTGTTGACACACAGCTTCAGCTTGCTGATGTCCTCCTCCACCTGGTAATTGTACACTCCTGAGATGGGAGAATGAAAGGACGTGTGTAAGCGACAAAACAACACGCATAAAACATTTACGTTCTTCAAATTGAGTGAGAGCTCCCTCAAGGGAGGAATGCAAGAAATGTTGCGACCCGGCAGGACAGCGGGGGAGGACGGGAAGGTTGTCATGACAAAACAGGAGGTTTGGCAAGGCCTACGGATCGGCTTGCCATTCTACCCCGAGGGTCCTGGAAAATCTTGCGGTTTTGAGACCTCTTTTCATGCAATGAGTGACAACGTTGCTGTAGCAGCAGACATAAAGAGGAGCAAACAATGCTTGATGAACAGTTAAAGAACAAGAGGTTCATCTTTATGTTTCACGATTAGTTGCCACAATTATGGAGGCATTATATTGAAGGATCAGTCCGTGAGACAAATTTAAGTTAAGATGAGATCCATCCATTCATCCATCCATCATCAATCGCTTAACTGAAATGGGGCCGCGGGGTCCTGGAGCCTTGCCAGTCCATCTCAAAACTTGAGCACTTAGGGGTTCAGTGTCTTGTGGAAATGAGATGATGGTAAAAAGGCTGTTTATAAACTAGGCATGACATTAGCATTGGGCTGACCTGGGTAACGGGAGTGCTGCAGGTAGAAGCGATCAACAGCGCGCAGCATGAGGTAGAGGACCATCTCACTATCTGGACTGTCCATACAGGAGGCTGAGGAGACAAAATGAACATGTAATACAGAACTATTCTCTAGCGGGATGTCCCGTTTTCACTGTCGGTCTCAATGACAGGGGTTGATCTTATGGTCAGCAAGAGAACGGTGCCTTCTGTTAGGGAAAACATTAAAGTGCTCAAGGACACTTTGAACCCATCGACCTCAGCAGCAGCACATTGTGTTCCGAAAACATCTTTAATGTTATGACTAAGTTTTATGGGGCTGCCTAGATCCAGGAGGTGCAAAGAGGATTTACATACAATGGACGAGGAAGGAAAAAGCCACGCTAAGGACAGAAGAATTGATTGAGTGTCCAACTCACTGATTTCATCTTTATTTACAGAATCCACGCTGTACTCATCAGCCAGAGATCTGCAGCGTACCACTCGCAGGAAGGCGGCATTCTTACCTAGACACCAGAAACAAGCACATAGAGGGATCAATCTTTTGTGTCTGCAATGAAAGATAGATTGCTTGACGCCTGTGCAAGAGATGTAGAATGGATGCAGATCTCGAGCTCAGAAGAAACATAAATATCATGGATTCAAATCCACGAAAATACACATCAATATCAGAAATATGGAAATTCTTTGCTGCTGAAAAATCTGACTGACACGTACCTTAGAGTCCAGGACAACTGAATGGAAATATGTGACTGAACACAGAATCTGGAGACACAGATTATGAGGGTGTAGTTTCTAAGCTTTCCAACAGTGGGTAACACATGGAAATATGATCATATTTGAAGAAGTTGTGGCCATTTAAAAGTAGGCACATCACAAAAACTGAAAGGCAGATAAAGGCTCCTAAATATGTGCAGTTGTTTCCTCTCTCTTGGCCGGGGAGCACAATGGGGCTCATTTGCATCTCATTTAGATAAGCCACACCCCCTTTCCCAGACTCTCGGTGGTCTGGCAGGGCAGAAATTCTTGTAGTGGTAACAGATTTTCTCAATTTCACTGTTTTATCCTCTTCTAATGTTATCGTAGATATAGCGTCCAATATCCTAGAGTCTAAGCTTGAGCTGCGAGGCCAGGAGATTCTTCATCATCATCTTCAGCAAAGGTCACCTCGAGATTAGGGATGTTTTCCAGTGTGATACAGTCCCTTTCGTTGTCACTGCACTCATCCTCAGACTCAGGTGTGAGGTGGGCTTGTGCAGATGAGACATCCGGCTTGTCGAACAAGTACGTCAATACTTTTCAGCTATTACAGCCACGGTTCAGCTCGTATGCAACGTCTTTGCCTTGTCCATCTTCATTCAGTGATGAAATCTGATGCATTGTTAGTTTCTTATGCAATGGCCGTGCATTAAGGAGCCATACGGCTTGCTTCTAACATGCAGCTGATTGCCCGAAACGAGAACAAAAGAACACCTGAATGGCCAACGGAAAAGCCAGTATGGAAATTACCAGTATCGCCACACACCCACCCAACAAAGGAGAGAATTTCCAGAAAATTTAGCTGATTTCAAACACAATGTACACTTTTAAATCAACCAAACTGTTATTTGAAACACTGGGAGGCTTCTCCATGACCCCAACTTACACTTTCTGTAAAAAAAAAACAAAAATCACCAATTTTGAAAAAAAGAAATCGCTTCTTTGCTCATTTCCGCGAATGTTGCTTTCCTGACTTACATCTATCCAATCCATGGCAGGTCACATATTTGTACCAACATGCATGTCAAAGGCATCTTGTGATTTACAAACGTGGTTTATATGTCTGTGCAAGCCTGAATTTGAATGATGCTCACTGTCAGTATTGATACGGAGGCAACAGCCTGAGTATTAACAGGGTTAGAAGTACAATGATGTTCCCCATAACCTCAGTCCAAACTGATTTATTGGACAGTCTAATGAGTTTACTCGAGATAAGAAGAGGAAGCATTATTCATTTGTCATTGTACACACATGCAATGAAATTAGTTCTCTGCATTTAACCTATCCTATTGTATAGGATTGGTGAGCAGCTCCAGCGCCCAGGAACCAACTCCAGGTCTTTTTCCTACTGCCTTGCTCAGGGGCACAGGCAGGAGTATTAACCCTTACACGGATGTCTTTTTCATGGTGGGAGGAAACCAGAGCAGCCGGAGGAAACCCAGGCAGACAGGCAGAACAGGCAAACTCCACACAGAAAGGACATGACCAAATGGTGGGGTAACACCCTGAAGAGGTCCCAATTCCAACAACAGGACTTGAGCAGCTAGGGGTTTAGTGTCTTGCTCAAGGAAACTGATACGCTTTCTACAGGGGCTGGGGATCAAACCACTAATCTTTCAACAAACAGTGCATACACACACTTAAAGAAGAAGTGAGAGATTGTGAACTGAAAGATGAAAACACCACCATGTGCACACACAGCAGGGGATGTGTGGATGTTGGTGCGTTGTCATCTGTGTAAACCCCCCTCACACATTACAAACATACTGCATCTAGGCACGTTTAGGATGTGAGATTTGCGACATTTGAGCTAAAATTAGGAGGGAAAAAAACCCTAAACTCAGACGGTCACGTAGCCAAACACAAAGAGGGACCGAGTCATGTGTTTAACAGGTTATGCCTCCGCTTATTAGGGCATTAATCTTATCTAGATAATCAGTGTACGCCCTTCATATGACGTACACGAGCTGAGATCGGATATGTGTCTATGTAATCATAATCCCTGAACATGTGTACACATGTGAATGTGACGCAGTGTGTTTAGCAAAGCTGAGTACTCACAGAACAGTCGGATGTCCTTTTCAGGTATGTTCTCAGGTGGCTGATAGGAGAAAAAAAAAGATAATTGAACCAGATATCCACCACTTTTCAAATTTGCTAATTGTTTAAGAAAATAAACAAAAAACAACTTGTTTGCTGAAATGAAGCGTACCCTTCCCACAGCCTGCAGGAGACACTCTACATGCTTGGTCACCACTAAAGCATCCTGCATGGCCTTTTCCCTGTAACTGATGGAACACATTCATGAATGGCATCACAGCAAACATGATCACAGAGCACTTAAGTCACACTGTATGAGAAACTGGCCACAAGGTAGCAGAATAAGCTCATAAAGATCACTGGAGATACTGGTTAGGAAATAATGTCCACCCACACTTTTCAACTCGACTAATAATTTTCCACATTTCAGAATGTGCCTTGTGATGTGTGCCACCTAGTCTAAATCAGCCCTGGTCTCAGCTGTTCATCTGGTGACTTCCACAAACTGGCTTTTCTCTAAAACATGGCTGCAAAGGCTTCTGCAAAACCTACACGTTCTGAAGATTGATGAACTTCTGGGAATCTGCGATCATGTCTGGAATGGTTCCTCTCACGGGAAGGTTGCCGTTTCCTTCATTCTGAACAAACTCCTTGACAGCGCGCATCATCACCCAGAAGGATGAGCTCTGGTGCAGATAAATACAAACATATACAGAGAATAACATGCCTGGCATTCCCAATCAGTATTGCTCCATTAAATCATAGCACGTAGTGGAGCAGAGGGGACATTCTCCTCTTTCAATCCTGATATGAATGACCTATCAAAGTTCCTACAGTCATGGGATGAAGGTTTTTGTTGTGGGCATATGTGCAGTTTAGATGGGTTTAACGAGTCAAACTCACCTGCGATGTGAGGTCATTGCACTGCTGGCTATTGAAAAAGTCTTCCACAGTACTAGGGACCTAACAACATAAGAACAGAGAAAGATAAACGAACCCAAATTGATTTTGTCTCAGTGATGGTGACTTTGGAAACCGACTAGTATATCTAAATCGGTTGATGTGATTTTAGGTGATGCATCATGTATGAGACGAGATGGAAAAGCATTGAATCTGGCACCTTTGTGGGATTTAAAGCAGTGTTGACGTTCTTAATGGCCTCCTCAAAATTTTCTTCATCTTCGGGAATGTTGTTTTTGTTCTTCAAGATCCCTGATCAAAAGAGAACAATTCAAATCCATATTCTGGAAACACAAAGTCAGATGGTTAATGGTAACGAGGAGGTGCAGCCATGCTACCTTGTCGAATAAGTTGTCTGAAGGCCTCCTTCTCTCTGTAGTTTTTCGGTGGTTGAGAGTTGTGCTACAAAGACAAAAGCAACACGAGTGCTCATTGCTGCTTAAAGGGCAACACTCCAGAACCCTTCAACTCAGGATCAAATATCCTCAGTTAATGCAGTCACCATCAAACATGGATTATAGTTCAGTTGAGCTTTCAAGAAGTCTTACTGTACCTCACTGAGCCACTTCTCCAAGTACTTGGCGACAACGATTAGCCACGGTGTGTGACTGTGATCCTAAAGATCACATGAATGAAGGAGAGATATTATATCAGTGGGACAAATCGGTTGTGATTTTACACACATAATATTCATGCAGAAACATATGTACCTTCTTAGTCATGCTGTCCAGATCATAGGACTGAATGTGGTTCTTCAGCTCAGCAAAGGGATGGTCTAACCTCAGGTCCTCCAAGGCATTGTCTGGGTGAGATTCAATTACTGTGGACGAAGAAGAAGAATCCTCTTTCATCACAGAGATCACCTTTAAAACATGTCTCATTAATTACCTGAGTGAGGTTCTCAGGAGAAGTGAGAATTCAACTTTTCAGTCAATTTTGATAGTTAAAATTGACTCGACCTAGGAATGGCAGTCATAAAGTCTTGAATAGTCTCGAGTCCCATCCACCTATCCATCCATCCATCCACCCATCCACCCATCCATTCTCAACAGGCTATCTGAAATCAGGTTTGGGGGGGGCATGCCTAGTGCTCACTGGATGAAGGGTGTGGAAACACCCTGGATAGATCTCGATTTCTTCGAAGGCCTTGAGCAGTTAGGGGTTCAGTGTCTTGCTCGTGGACACTTTAACATCCTTTCCACATAGGCCAATTACTGAACAACCACCCCACCTCCTTAACTATGCCACCCACAGTTCACAGTGCAAATTAGAATCACAGAAAATAACTTGCAAAAACCACCATACAGTGTAAACATTAGAAAAACTAACCTGTGTGCTCTTTTACCACCAGTCTCATGTAACCGACCAGGCCGTACGTCCTGCATACTAGAAAAGGAACAGATGCCTTCCACAGAACTGAGCCAAGCCTCAAGCAAGTGCTGTAGAATTAAAAAAAGACATAAATTACAATATCTTGCAACTGAAAGTAAAGAAGCAAAAATGAACACCTATAATGTGTAGGGTTGATTGGATGACACTGTCATAATTATCAGTAACACCTGGTCAATGCATCAGGTGCCAATAACTTTTATGGATCGATGATGAGGATGTAGCATAGCATAGTCGTGTTACATGTCACGTCATGGTAAACCGCTTGTCCAAAGTCAAGCTGCGGATCTCCTGGAGCCTATCCCAGCATTCATTGGGCAGAAGGTGGAGAAACACCCTGGACAGACCGCTAGTCCATCCTCGGGCAGGCGTGGGGGATTAAGGTCTGATGCCTTTCCTGATGCACCGCGGTAGGTTAGAACCCACAACATCTTACTTATCAGTTCCAGAGGCACACATTCTCCATATGTGGCAGGAGTTTCGAAACAGTTGAAACGCGTATTTTCCGAACTTCAAGTCTCAGTTGCTTTAAATTCCAAAATACCGGCACAAACAGAGTAACGTAGTGTACGCTGTTAAATGCCAGGAGGACTGCAGTGACTTGTACATCAGGGAGACCAAACAGACGCTTGTTTAAGAGGATGGCGCAGCATAGGAGAGCCAACACATCAGGCCTGGACTCTGCGGTCTACACCCACCTACAGGCTAGATGACACTTATTCAACATGATGATGTTCACATCCTTGATAGGGAGGAACACGGTTTGAAAGGGGGTTTAAGAGGTCATTTATGTAAATGGCATGATTGCAAATATTCCCCAATCCTTTGTGAATGGTGCTCATTGCCACTGAATGTGCAGTTGATCACCCAACTCTCATATGAACCCAGCCTATTGTTGTGTGGTATCAATGTACTGTTTATAAGGGGGGGATGCTGAAGTCAGCTCAGACTTAAGATTTCCTTTTCTAGTGTCAAAATGTTTCTGAATAAACTTCTGATCCAGTTGAACCGATTCAACATTTTTGTGATTCCCTTACCTGGATTATTGAGCACACATCAAAACAAACACCATAAATTAATATTAATATGTAATTTGGCTTCTCTGAAATATTCTGTTTACATGTAAATTATATTGAAAAAAAGAAATTGATTACATACCTCTCTGGCAACTGAACACCAATAACCAGATTGAACCGGTGGAAAAACTCTGGGTTGTTGTCCAGGAGTCTGTCAGGAAGCTGCAGTTGTAAAGCACAACATATGAAGATTATTTGTGAATCCCTGACAACAGCCAACAAATTTCAGATTCTGCTATCAGCAAAGGTATATTTTGGAAACTTGTTTCTCGAACAGATTCTCCAGCCACTTTTAAGAGGATGAAATTCTATATACATATCTAAATGGCATTCGTCATAAGACAACTATGGAATTATTTTAAAAGATAGAAACAATCCACCTCCTCCACGAAGTTCCCAGAGACATCGCTGTTCAGTTCCTGTAGTAGCTCAGTGGCAGCCTGTGCTCTGTTCTAAAACATAAATCAAGAGACTTTATTTATTTATCAATGGACAACAAAATGTGTTCTCTGGGTTTAATCCAACCAAATTCAGAATAGGGCAACATACCTTTCCAATACTGTTGCTGCTGAGAAAAAAGCTAAAAGAGAGAACCGATAGGTCAACATTAACTCTGACCAACAACACAACCCACAGGAAGCTAATATCAAATAGGAAAGTGTGACATCAAAACCACCATCTCACTTGTTCCCAACATCTTCCCCTGAGACTGTGTGTCCGTCAACGATGGTGAATGCTCCAATACCTGGGAGACACAAAAACTCCTTTAGAAAGAAGCTTGATTTTGAAACACACACACACACACACACACACACACAAAGATAACAGTGTTGGGAAGATTACTTTGCAAATGTAATTGGTTATAATCACAAGTTACCCTATTGAAAATGTAATCAAAGTGTGACTATTTCAATTACTTTATCAAAGTAATGTAACTTATTACATTTGATTACATTTTGATAACTTTTCTAAATTTTGAATACATATTCCGATCTGTTTAGACCTGACATTGTTAAGCTCCCAGTGGGGTATTCCAAGGTGGTTCAGTGACAAGCCTGGCTAATTAACCCAGAAGACATAGTAAATCGATTAATAGAAGAGCGACTTGGCTTTGTTAAGATAGGAGATTGAAGCCCCTGGGCTCCTCTATTATCAAAATTACTGCTCCATCTGGATTAATTTACCTAGGTTTGTTATCCATCAACTTTTGTGGAATACTCCTCGGCAGTACAGTAAACAACGCAACAACAAAACAACAACCATAAAAAGTTGAAACTTTAGTAGCTCCTTTTATTATGAGATCTTTCTGAGAAACAAATCCAGGACAAAATAACCTGTCTTTTAAATCAATCATATTTTTGCAAAGATAGGCCTGCTAAACCAAGTATTTAACATTTAATTTAGCACTCAATGAACCCCGTTGAAAAAGCAACTCTTACCTTTTTACATATTTTTCAAATGTATGTGTGCATTATCTCTTTTTGCCAATAACAAACTTGAAATAAACTGTGGACCCTCTAGCTTAGTGTCAAGACAATGTTAGATCAACATCTAACATGTAAAATGCAATTTGGTGAACTAATAGTAAAAATGAAATCAGAATGTTTGCTGCCAATCATACTTGAAACAGAAGTATGGACACTTTAACCTAGTGTTTAGGCAGAAAAATCACAAAACATTTTTATATTTGAATTTAACATTTTGCAATCGTCATTGAAATTGGAGGGTAAACATCAGTATTTGGTCCCTATAAATTAGAAATAGGCCTGTAAACATTTGAGGTTAGTGTCAAGACAAAAATATGAACATGAAAAATTTGCAATAAAACAAACATTTCACAAGAGCCAGTGCAAATTTGGGGAAGGAGTCAAAAATAAAGTACTTCCAAATAAAACTGGACAATATAGCGAGGATGAAGTGACTAGGTGTCCACACACCACACATCAGTTATCATGATTTAAATCATTGGGATAGTGTTGGTTGTAAGGGAGCAGGAGGACCTGTTGCATATGATCAACCCTCATCCTGTTTCAAGATGCTGTCCAAAGATTGCCTCCAAGACTAAACAGATGCTCCACTGGAGCACTGGAGGGCAATGTGGTGTTGTACTTCAAGATACTTTTCTTCACAATTAGCTTTTCAAGGCTTCATAAGTGTAAGTGTGCATTGGTTACCCAAAGACGTCTCTTGCTAGCTAGCAAGGTGTGCTAGCATAGCTAATTTGTTAAGAATACCATTAAATATAGCTAAACCAATTATAAATCCACCAAGCAAAATACTGTGCTAAATAATGTACACTTAGAACCATAACGTTGCATGCGGAAGGTTGGCATGTCTTCCACATATTCGTTTATATGACTACTTGATGATTGCTACCTACCTTCAGATATGTCTTCAGGTTTGGCAATGACATTTTGGAGGTCGAGAACATGTTGACGACAGGCAAACATTCTTTGCACTGGACAATTATATTTGCGTCTTTTTCTGATATATGCACGAAATGTTTTTACACTTACAGCACTGGAACGCATTTTTAACTGACATTGTTGTTGCTGCAACTTTGAAATCACTCAGATTATGCTCCAGAGAGACAATTCAACTGGCAGGCAAGTGGCAGGCAAGGCAATTTTGAACATGACAGGAGAACCAATCAGAAGCATCAAACAAGTATCAAACTTTCCTCTGTGGAGGGAAACAGACAGGACTGTGCTCGTGCCAAACCAGTTCACGAGAAACCCATGCAAAGCAACGAAAATAACAATATCAAACATAATACCTAGTCTGTTTTGTTAAAATTAATCAAATGTAATTACAATTGTAATCATGAATACATCCATAAGTAACTGTAATTCAATTAAACAGTTTTTTTCCATTAATGTAACTGATTACAATTATTTTAATTGTGTAATTAAATCACATAATGACCTTACATGTAACTTGTTACTTCCCAACACTGAAAGATATGGCTGCAGCACAAAACCTTGTTTGTTACCTGGAAGGACAAGGTTTTTCAATATCTCTGTTCCAGATGCTATGGCATTGATGAGACAAACGTGTGCATTCTCAAGTGCTTCCTGTCCATGATCACCCCACAATCTGAAAGCACACATGAATTTGGAACAGATGCTTAACTTCACCAGTTGTAAACTTCACCTTACTTTACAAGAACAAAGTGAAACCATCCATTACCACATTTGACAACTAAAGCAGATGGGCACATATGTTTTGTGCCTCCACGATGACCAGATAACACCTCAGGATCCCCCAGTCAGAGCTGGTTGATCTGACCTGGAAAAGGGAAGTTTGGGGTCCCCTGCTGAAACCGATACCTACATGACCTGAATTGGCATAAACGGTTGACGATGGATGGATAAGCAGATACACATCAAATAAAATATATTTGCCCTTGAAAATGTGACTTGCACAGGATTTACCTCGGAAATACAACACACAACTAACTTCACGTTAACTTTCACATACTAGTTAGAAAATAACAACAGAAGGTTACCTGGTTAGGGATGTGATTCAGACTAACGCTAGCTAGTCATCGTTGTGTAGCAGGATTGGTTGACATCATCTGTTCTTGGACATTCATGCCCGGTGATATATTCTGCGATAAAATGTTCAATATGATGAAATAATCACGTTCATGACAGTTTTACTTTACCTTAACTGCCTGTCATACTTCTGTTCTTTGGGGGCTGCCATGGCGAGTTTTCATTCAAGTTTACAGCTCCAGTAGCTCAGCATTAGCAACTTCAGTCTGTACAAGTTCTTCTTCTACCTTTGTTATTGTTGTATGTAGGCAAGAAAACACGTTAATGGGCATTTGCCGCCATCTGCTGGTATGGAGAGTAGACGACAAATCTATAAACCAATCAAAATCAATCAAATCTTACTTTATTCAGACACATTGGTCCAGATTTTAGAAAATACTAAAAAAGCACAACACAGGAAAGCAACATATTAATGAAGCTAAAACTACGATTCAAAAGTCTTCAGTAATTAAAACCTGTACAGATATATATTTTTCCCAGAGGAGCACCTTGTATCGCCGTGTGTATACTCAGTCAAAACCATTATAGTAACAGTTTTTACAGTTTTCAGATAATCCCCACGCAAATATCGAAACGAGCGTCGTGAACACAGCATGAACATTGGGAACATTACCAGTCGTAAACACATGACTTGCACTTGTTCATCTTTGAGCTTGAGCATGACTCTGAATGCATATTATTCAACGCGACCTGCAGGTTTTTTCCATTCAACTTCACTGTAACTGCACCACAAGTGGGCTGTGTGGACTGGATGTCAGTAGACCCTGAAAACACCAGTTTTAACGTCATCTGCACACATCTGGAATTTGCGTCCCAGCACTTTGGGATGCCTTTTTTTCATTTTCCAATTATTTATTCATTATTATCCCTTTCATCATTATTTCATACAATTACTCTTTATATGTGTATTCCATAATTTTACACTAAATACACTAAATTGTGTGCATGGTGCAAAAAAAAAAAGTTAGAGCAAAAATTCGCACCCGTAGTTTCGACATAAATTCTGATCACTAGGTGGAGTAATTGGGTTTCTGACAGATATTAATTCTACTGGTCTGTCGCACTGAGATTTGACAGCTATCCCCTATGGAAGACAAAATACATTTTTGTTTACCTAGAATTTTATGCACCTTTTATTTTCTCACGTTGACACATTCATTTTTATGCTTCATTTAGGGATGGAAGTCTTCTCCTTTGTTCTCTAATTCGGTCTGAATCCCACTCCAGAAGTCACCCTGAATCAGAACAGTCGACAAGGGACAGATTTTTTTTCTTGCCAAATAATCTAAATAAATCCTGCTCGACAGTCAAACCTGGTATGTTGCGAAAGAGTTTTCTTATTTTTACATGTGAACATTTACATTCACACTGAATGAAAAAGTTATTACCATGCATCTATGATCATCTATGATCAGATCCATAAATAACTGTACACCTTGATTATAATAAAATTAGACCTATCTGAAATGTTAACCGTAATTAGTATGTTTTTCTTCATCCAAATCGATGTCCAAAATACGGGATTAGGCCTCAAACAAGGGGGGATTAAAAGGGGGCGTGTCTGAGCTCAGCCAAGGTAGGTGACCTTCCCACTTGCGTACCGACGCACAGCCTCCTCAACACCTCCACACGTGTACTGCGGGCTGCAGGAGACGGAGGCCAGCAGGCACGTTTCCCCGAGCCGGAGGCACCATGACGGGACAACGCTGGGGGTACGGCGGGGAGAACGGTGAGATCAGCCGGAACGCGTGTTTTAATGCCTCAGCCTTGATTGGATCGGACGGAAGGCGCAGGAGGTTGTCGGTGCTTGCAATTGAGATGGTGTCCAATTTAGAGCATGCGTGTCCACCGTGGCCAGTCTGAGTGGCTTCTGTTGTTGGTATGGAGCATGGCGTGACCAGTGTATTGCCAGCAGACGTCCAGATAGCGGTTAGTAAGAGATTATCCTGATTATCTGTGAAGGCATGGAGGCTTGTGACCTCGGCCGGACAGCCGGCTCTCCACAGCCCTGCAGGGGGGGTTTGAAACGGGCCGGTAACATCGAGCTTGTGACAGTGTGTCAGAAATTGTGATCCGCCACAGGGCAGAGACGAAGTTCAGCACCAGTCTCCCAGTTTGATACCAAGAGGAACGCTCCGAGATTCACAGCCCTGAGCTCGTCTTCACCCTCATGGTCCTGCTTATGAATGAGCCACTTTTCCACAAGAGCATCACCTTATTCTAAATTATTATATTTATATTTATTATATTTATTATTATTATTATCATTATTATTATCATTATTATCATCATATGTGTGTGCTTGTTCTCATGTCAGCTCTCTACTCAACCTAGGTGAGAGGAGCAGAGAACATCTGTATTTTACATGTCCGTACATACACAGTGCAGATGTGCCGTCTCCTCCTCTGTGTGTGACCAGGTCCATCCGTGTGGCACAAAGACTTCCCCATCGCCCAGGGGGACAGGCAGTCGCCCATTGACATTGTCCCTCATGAGGCTTCGTACAATGCCAGCCTGCCTCCGCTTCTCCTGTGCTACGACCACTGCACCTCCGTCAGCATCGCCAACAACGGAAACTCCGTGGTGGTGGAGTTTGACAACTCGGATGATAGATCTGGTGAGTCGGTGTGTATGTGGGGTTTGACCTGTAGCTGCTGTGTGAAGGTCGACCCCCAGCTATGTATGAAATGCAACCGTGCTTCATTATTTGGGTTTGGAGTCAAATCATCTGGACAGATGGTTCAGATAATGTCAGAGTTCTGGATCTACATTCACATTCAGACCTGTATTTGTTTTTTTACTGAGACCACAGACACATGCGTGGGTTCCCTCGTGGCATGGGCTGTGCACGTGTTCTCCTGCGAGGCCTCAGGTCCTATTTTGTGACTAGCGGATGATGAAACGCAGCACCGGTGACGGTAAAAATGAAGCCTAGTGGTAGAGAGCATGTGCTCTGGGAGATGACGAGTCGGATGCTGCAGGTTCGAGCGTCCAGCCCTGATCCTCCACACAAAGCAAAGTGGTAGAGATAGCCCAGTGATTATGCAGGAGGACAGAGAGACCAGCGTTTAGATGTATGAGCGTCTGTCTGCTGGGGTGGATGTATAATCAGAGAGGTAATCACCACGGGTATTATGACCCCATGTGGCTTTACACTGGGTGGATCCATTTAACCACCCCACCATTACCCTCAATGATAACCTCTGAGATGGGAGGCTGCTCGTCTGAGGTATTTATTTAATCCCCGGGCGGGCACGTGAGCCTTGACTGGAGAAGGGGTGGCGTGGCTCAGGATGGCGGGTGGTCATCTAGTATCCCTGGCCCCAATATAAAGCATGTTGACGTGTCCTCGAGCAAGACACTGAACCCTTAACTACTCAAGCCCTGAGATGGAAAGACGACTTGTCAAGGTTTCTCTACTTTTCACTCAATCAATGAGTGCTGGGATAGGCTCCAGTATGACCCTCTCTTGGATCATCGGATGACCATGTAT
>OMLC01103207.1:0-19200 GCA_900302585.1 Regalecus glesne | reverse complement strand
ATATTCTGTTTGATTTAACGTACTTGTTTGATCTTTCTTTACCCTCGAGACCAAGAAAAGTAATTAAACTATGCCCAAAATTTTTTCTGTGCCCCCCCCCCTAAAACCCATTTTTTAAATTTTTCTGAAAAATTTGGAATACCAACTTTAAAATGCTGCGCGCCGCCCCTGCATATATATATATATATGTATATATACATACATACATACATACATACATACATACATACATACATATAACTTTTACTTAGGTACATTTCAAAAACCTAACTATCTGGAGTAAAATGAAACATAGAAAGGCCTCTGTAAGGATAGATGTGTCAAAGTGTCTTTGGGCAAGACCCTGAACACCCTGACTCCTCGAACTTTGAGATGGAATGGCAACTTGTCCGGGATGTTTCTTCACCTTTGGCCCAGTGAGCGCTGGGATAGGTTGCATTATGACTCAATGGCCCAATTGCATATAAGCGGTTGACGATGGATGGATGGATGGATGGATGGATATAAATGCTGACTATTTAACAAAGCAGATGGACGGGCATATTAAAATAGCAGCTGAGGATCTGTTCTTGACATCCTCCTGGCGTATTTGATATCACTGAGCTGGTGTTTTCCCTACTGTATGAGTATAGTTGTATAGTTGTTCCAGCACCATCTCTGCAACTGATTGACCAGGTTGGTGGGCCTTACGACTCGGGGGAGAGGTAGTTGTTGTAAATGCACGGCAATTTTATACAACACGTTTCTCGCCCCTGGACTACTGCAAGCACTTTGCCGTGTGGATAGATTCATGTTTAATGTCACTCACTTAATCGCGCGAAATTCTTTGGCTGGGAAACTCCATTACAAAAACATGAACCAAAAATAAAATGTAATATATTGCAAATAGTGTATATACATAGAAATATAAAGTAAAACACAATGTATATTTAATGTAGTATGTATTACAGAATTAAGCATAAAATAGGTAAATGTGAGAGCAGACTCAATCGATCATATGCCTTACATTCACCTATTCACACCTACTTTCATACAATAATGGATGAGGCTGCCATGCTAGGTATCAATCTGCTCTTCAGGAGCATTTGAGGAATTCATTGTCTTGCTTATGGACACTTCAACACGCTCTCTGTAAGAACCGGGGTCAAACCAGCGACCTTGTGATTATTAGAAGACCTACTATATCTCCTGATCCATGCTGTCCAGTGATTAAGACTAAGTTTGTGTGTTAGCATGGGTTGGCTATTGTTTAGGTCAGGGTAAAGTAAGTGACGGGTTAAGGTCAGCGCCATGTTGATAATATATTTTATTTACTTTAGTACTTTTTCGATAATGTTCCCCGTGTCGCAAACGCAACAACATGATTGATGCAATACAATGATAATCCTGGAGCAACATGAATTAAGATGTCGTCGGTAACAACACCAACACAGCGAGATCAGAATTTGCGAATGCTGCTAACGGAACCAACTGTTAGCCGTAGCGAACTTGTAGCATAGTAGGCTAACTGACGAACACATATTTTCGCCAGGGAACACTCAACCCTACCCACAACAAGTGTCATTTGTGTCTGTTGTGAACTGGAATTTTGCTTTTCACTTCTTAAGTATTCTGTGATGTGTTTCTTCTAGGTGTTCTTGCGGCTGATAGCGCTTGGTCTGTACGCCCTCCATTCCCGGGCTCAGGATGAGTACTACTCCAGCTATCACTCAGGTGGGAACCACTATTAGCTCCGGTTAGCACATGAGTTTGGCGCTGCCCAGAGAAGCCCATGAATATAATTTAAACTAGTGCCTGTTGTTATGTAACGTGCAATGAGTTTTCTACAGCACAAGTCCAATTATTTTAAGAAAATGGTGAAATTGTTGGCTGAATGTAGAGGTTTTTTTTCCGCCAAGGGCAGAAATCAGTTTCTTTTTGTAGCTCAGAAGAATAAGGTGTACGATTTTGGCTGTTTCTGAAAACATGGCTTATCTTTTCATTTCTGATATATTGTTCTTGTGTGCTGTGTTTTGTTTAACTGCAACCTTTGTCGGAGGGGGGGGCTGCAGATTCAAATTAGTTTGCAGCTAATGTTGCTGGGGGTTTTTTCCCCAAAAAATGCACATCTGTTAAATTGAATTGATAGATAGATGATTTCACAGTTTGGGGTGCATAGTCAAGGGCTTTTACGATGGAAAATAATAATGCAGCAATGTTGAACCTCAGTGCCATGGAGATATATGCAGAAGACTCAAGCCTAACCTTGACGTGGCAGCATAGTTTTGAGGACGGAAGACCGTGATGTGGTGCTATTAGATGACTGCTATGCTGTTTTGTAATCAAATTCCCATCTTCATTTATTAATTGATGAAGTGATTTGAACTCAAGACCTCTTGCACCAACTAGCCTGTGGTGCCCTCTTATTGAATCTGTTTAAATCACAGAAAGTTGAATCAGTTATCTGAACGCAACATTCAGCGAGTGAAACACTTGATATCTCATCTAAGTGACTTTATCAGTCACAACTGATGCAGTTTTCTCCTCAACTTTTGACGAAGTTACTTAGGTGAGTGATGAAAAGGTTCTTTCTGTACATGGTTTGTCCAAAAGAACTGAATCAATTTTCTGGGATTTCTTTACTTGGTTTATTGAGCATGCGTCAGGATAAACAGTCTAATTGTCTCTTTCCCAGGTGAGGAACACACCTATGAAGGTTCTCTGGTTGACCACTATGACAACTCAGTTTACCCGCACCCAGGTGAACGGCAAGAAAAAAGTTGACAGCAGATGATTTTTGACTAATTTTGCCTGGGCACTATATGTGCGTGTGTGTGTGTGTGTGCAGGGGGCGGCATGGCTCAGTGGGTAGAGCGGTCGCCTGGTGATCGGAAGGTTGCAGGTTCAATCCCCAGGCGTGTGGAGGTGTCCTTGAGTAAGACACTGTTCCCCTAACTGCTCTGCCCTGTGATAGACTGGCGATCTATACAGGGTGTACCCTGGCTTTCGCCCAATGAGAATGGAGATAGGCTCCAGTTCCCCTGCGATCTGATTTCTCGGATAAGTGGTTGATGATGATGGATGGATAGATATATATTTATCATCCTTTTGTATATATAGTTAAAGGTTGCTGTTTGGTCATTCTCTGTGAAGTAGCACATAGAGCCATGAAACAAGTTAAATTCCATGTAGTGGAAACCTCCATGGCCAATAAACGGAATCTGACTCGGATTGTGAAATGTATAGTATGGGCAATATCATACATTAAATATCGATCCATGGTCGACCGCTTTTCTGAAATCTAGTTGCTGGAAAACTGAAGCCTATCTCAGTTCTCATTGGACAAAAGGCTGAGATGCACCCCGGAAAGGTCGCCAGTCTGTCACAGGGTAGAGCAATTAGATGAACAGTCTCTGACTTAAGTACATTTCAACACACTTCTCTGCAGGTGTGGGGATCGAACCTGCAACCTTCTGATCTCTCGACAACCACTCCATCCACTGAGCCGTGCCATGCCGCACTTCATTAGATGTGCTTATAGGAACTATTTCATACATTAAAATTGTCCTATCTTTTGGGAAATTAATTGAAGAAAGCTAAATCAATTAACTACTGCTTATGTAATAAATGGTGTAAAGTTATATCAGGTTATCACACATATCTCCTACACACTGTCTTTGTCTCTTAATATTTCTCTCCATCCTCCTCCCATTCTCTCTCTCTCTCTCTCTCTCTCTCTCTCTCTCTCTCTCTCTCTCTCTTCTTCTCCTCTTCTTCACTATAGAGTACCCCCCAGAACCCACCCATGGTTATGACCATGAGCACCAGCCTGAGCCAGAGGACTATGACCCCTATGCACCGGCCCCTACCCAGGTCACAATGATCACAGAAGACTCATACCCCTACGCAACAACCACTCAGTCCCCCTATGCCAAAGAGGATGCCACTGTGACCACTCAGGTACAAGGAGGGATGGATTCTCTACTTCTTCAGACCAAGTCAGTTGCCTGGCAACTGAGTTAAAGATGCATATTTAACCAAAGCGGATTTAGAGGTCTTGGAGACACACACACAGACACAAACACTCACACATAGCAAGAGAGACTAGGGTAAAAAAAAACATTCATGACAAGTATACTATAAACTTATATACTATTATATACTATTATGTTTTTGTTTCATTGATTTGCTGAATTTTTTGTTGGTTTCTTTTTGTGATATCCTGCTACTGTATAATTGTTTTACCATTTATCCTTTTTGGTGTTCTGTAACTATTTTATTGTGCTATTTTATTGCAGTGGCCCTATGTGGACTCCTCTGAAGAATCAGGAGTCGATTTAACCTTGGGGGCTGAGGGGCCCACAGATTGTGACTGTGAGCCTGGACAGCCTGGATTCGCTGGATTTGCTGGACCCAAGGTATTCACCTAGAAAAACCTACAGGAAATTAATATTTCTCAGGGATGTTGGTGTAGAGACCTACCACCAACCCCCAAGATCTTCCAATACATTTTAACACTGTGCAAGGACTGCTGACTTTCATAGCATTATAGATATCACTCCCCATATTGACAGTGGAATTAAAATTCCACTCAATAGACATTAGATTATACATATTGCCAAATTGATGGATGTAGACATTTTATGAATACTATAACCCTGCTCCGCAGCTCATTTACATTGGGAACTGGTGTTTTTTTCCTTTTATTCTACTAGAAAGAAAAAATCTATGAGTAGGTGAACAATACAATCCAATCAATCATACATTCTACAGAATTTGTATTTGTATATGTAGTTTACTAAGTTCCTCTCCTTTCATGACAGGGATCTAGAGGGCTACAGGGCAAAACTGGCCTCCCGGGACTACAAGGCAGAGAGGTGACTTTCAAACACATCAAGACCTTGTATACATGAAAAACTGGGAAAGTTTTCATGATATGTGCTTAAAGCTGTGAAATTGTGAAATTGGCCATGCAAAGTGTGGCATAGTTTAGCTGTGATTATCTTGTATCAAATCCTTTTTTGCGTGAAAGTTTTGTTTTGAAATGATCACACCACCCTACAATTTTTACTGCTCCAGGCATGGATCTTAGGCTGAGATACACAGGTACAGCATGTAGGTATGCTATTATTAATCAGGATGTGGATCTTATTGGTTGATATGTGATAAGTGGAACTAGTATATCTATGTCTTGTTTTCAGGGTTATAAAGGATTCAAAGGGGTTCCAGGAAGAATAGGCGATGCAGGGCCCGTGGTGAGCATTTCATATCAAGATATTAATAATATTTCAATGTGGAAGGCTATGTGCATGTGTGTGTTTCTAAATCTATCTGACTTTTTTCTAATGTCCTTTATTTATTTATTTACTTATTTTCACCATTGCTCATTTTCTTTTGTAGGGTGATTCTGGTCATGATGGAGAGGAAGGTGCTTCCGGTTTCTCCGGAGCCATGGTGAGTCAGAGAATGAGAGTGAGTCTCTATAAGGTATACAGTGCCCTGGACAGAGGGTCTTCACACTGTTTATCAAGAAAGGCTTATTTACTGATGTGTGAAAGCTAATTACAAACAGAGTGAAACGGAAACCAGCTCATGTGAGGATGAGGTTGAGCGACCTCTTCTTTTTTTAACTTTCATTTAATATGAAATGCTTTTTGAGCATTAAGAGTCAAAATTCATCATGTTTATATATGATAAGTTCTGTAAATGGAATATGCTCAATTTTCATGTGATTTAATAATATTCAAGGACAGATTGGGACATCACAAAAAAAGGTTGAATCAGTTTTTACCTGGTTACATTTATTGAGAGAAACCTTTCATCTCAAAATGTTTCATCATAAGTGATTAAACTTTTCTCTCACTAAGCATTGTATCCAAACGAACTAAAAAACTTTTTTTGTGATTTCCTTACCTCGGTCATTGAGCATGCATAAACAAAATTGGAACTATAAAATACTCATATTTCAAAGCCCAGGTTCCACTACCGATTATATTTTCTTTCACATTGTTGAAAAGCATTGACATATAAATGCAGAAATCCCTCTCATGAGAAGAAGTACAGTCTAGCTGAGTAGCTCAAAAGAAAAATTCTGCATTGAAGGGCATAGGGACTCTTAGTATTACACCACATGGTGAAGTCATGGGACTTTGCGTATTTATCTCTGTGTATCTCCTGTGATTTTTATGTGTGAAAGTTTTGCATTGACATGAAGGAGTTAATCATAACCTCGGTGATAAAAAGTGCCATAATCAGCAAGTCAGTCCTTCAAGAGAACAAACAATGTCCCCACTAGACAGCATTTTATCAGTCAGTCAACCAATGAATCAATCAATACAATCATAACATCTCTCTTTCTATTTGTGATAGGGGGAACCTGGGGTTCCCGGTGACCCTGGCGAGGTTGGAGAACCAGGTCTGAAGGTAAGTATCTTCTCACCACCATCCACACCAACATCACCATCCCACTACTAGATTGATGTAAGGGTGTGAAACACTCAAATCAGCAATAATTTGTCTGATAGGGAGATGCCAGATAGACAACACTGTTGTGAGATGGTAACTTTCTCATATTGGTCTATAAAGAATTTCTCTTCAGAATGAGATGTGCTGTTGGACCAACTTCGCACTAATTTGAAAAGATCGTGAGCATGAAAAAATGTTACATGTTGAAGTTAATACTTATGTTGAGCCCTTAACTGTCAAAAGAGAGACCAGAGGATGTAATCATCAGTTTTTCTAATCTTGATCTCTGAGCTAAACATTATTTTACAAATTTGTAATATAAAATATCATATGTTACAATAATAGTGTATGGTGGCCTAGTGATTTGCACTGTTGCCTCACAACAAGAAGGTTGTGGGTTCAAACTCTATGTCCTTTCTGTATAGTTTGCATGTTCTCCCTTTGTTTACCCTTTGGATTTCCCTGCGTTTCCTCCCACCATCCAAAAGACATTTATTTAAGGGTTAATACTCTTGCCTTATTGAAGTTGGTTCCTGGGCGCTGCAGCAGATGCCCACTGCTCCTATACAATAAAGAGAGGTCAATTTTACCGTTAACAACTAGTTCCAACATGGGGGCTGGGGGATTAAGGCCAGAGGCTTTTCTCAACGACAAGCATTGGGATCAAAGCTACAACATCTGGCTCATCAATTCCTGAAATGGGCACTCTTACCATTGAGCCAATCCCTGTACTACAACAGGATCAATTTAATAGAGAGAACAAATTCATTGTAAGAATGCAATTTGTTGTAAGCAAACAATGACAAAATAAAACATCTATATATATGTGTGTGTGGCTATATACACACACACACACAAATATATATAAGGAAAGTGCTCAATGAATAAAGAAAAAATAAAGTGATTTAAGTGATTTTTTTCCATATTGTGCAGTGACTTGAACAGTCAAGTCAAGTGATTAGATATCACACACCAGTCAAGAGACAAGTCACTTGACAGCTGATGATTGTAGGAAACAGGTTTATATTGCAGAAGATCCAACGGTTGACATAAATTCCTTTGAATTATTGGATAATTTTCCTCCTTATTTGTTGCACACTTCTCTGTTGGTGAGTTCCTTGAAGAAATTTAACATATATAATACTTAAAAACTCTCCTTGTTAAAATCATGTAAGCCACAATTCCATATATGTTCTATATTGGTAAAATAAAATAGTATATGGGGATGGCATAGCTCGATGGGTAGAGCGGTCATCTGGCAGTCAGAAGGTAGCAGGTTTGATCCCTGGTCCTGAATAAAGCATGTCAAGGTGTCCTTGAGCAAGACACTAAACCTCCAACTGCTCCTTGAGCACCATATGGTGCAGCCCACTGCTCCTATATAGTAGGATGGGTTAAAATACAAAGAATTGTAAACTTTCTCTTGTGGCACTGAAAAGGGAATCTGAAATAAAAAGCAACTACAATTCTCCTGTCAATAGGGGGACATTGGTATGAATGGACCTCGTGGAGGAGTTGGATCTCCAGGGGAAACTGTAAGTAAACCTGTCTTGCTTTTTCAGTCCTCTCAATGCCACTGTATTGACAACAGCTTCACTTAAAGTTGTCCATGAAACTCCAACGAGTGTATGTACTGTAGAATAAATTAAATGTTTAAGTTGAATTGGATGAAAATGCTCATTTCAAACAACCAATGGTCCCTAGTGATATAATTCATTCAACTCAAGCCACATGTTTATTTGGTGACAGTTGAAATGTAATTTTCAAATTAAATTTGCCAAATATATATCACTTATAACATGTACATGGAAAATCAGCACTTCTAAATTTCTTTAGTAATTTATTGCTTGATGGGTAGCTTTTAAATCTCTTTTGGGATATCTTTTTAATATTTTTTTGTTTATATTTTTGCTATTGTGTGTATTTTTATTATCGTGTGATTTTTGATTATGCAAGCTGTAAGGACACTTTAATTTCCATCTTGATCAATAAAATATATATAATTTTGAAAGTCAACTTTAATCAAATTGTCTTTCTTTTTATCTGATGAATTATAATTTATGTGATTTATAATCATATATTTTCGTTTTACAAGTGAGAACAGTAAACAACTTTTTGTTGTTTGTTTATTTGTTTTGTAACTGATTACATCTATAAATGTGAAGTAGGACAACCATATATTTTCCATTACGATTGGTTGAGAAAGACATAATTATTTTTTCCCCCATTTATGAATCGAAATTCTTCCATTGTGCATGTCAGTATCTTCTTTAACTCCTTACATGAAAGTTTGAAAGTTCCCTTGATCAACCACAATCTCACTTAATCATTGAACTGGAAAGACCACAAAATTAAATAACATTTGCCATGACTGAGCGGTAATGCCACAACCTACATGGAGAGATCCAGCACAGTTATACAGACGTGGTCAAATTTGTTGCTATCCCTCCAGAAAAAAAGAAGAATGCACATTTTTTCAGAAATAACTTGAAACTAACAAAATAATTGGCATCCACCATTGTTTATTCTACTTTTCATAGGAATCGGATGTTATTTTGGATTTTTCTGTCAACATAAAGGATAAAACAAATGAAATTGGCATGGATAAAAATGATGGGACCCTTAACCTAATATTTTGTTGCACAAGATTTAGGTAACCACTGCAATCAAATGTTTTCTGTAGTTCTCAATGAGACTTGAGCACCTACTAAGAGGTATTTTGGCACACTCCTCTTGAGCAAACTGCTCCAGCTGTCTCAAATTTGAGGGGTGCTTTGTCCAGACTAAGTTTCGGCTCTTTCCATAGATGTCTGGAAGGATTCAGATCAGGACATATAGAAGGCCACTTCAAAATAGTCCAATGTTTTGTTCTTATGCCTTTTGTGCTTTTAGCTAGGCATTTTGGCTCTTTACCCTGTTTGAGGACCCATGAGCCACTGAAAAAGAGCCCTTTGACACTGGGCAATGCATTTTGGTCCTGAATGCCTCGAGACTCTTGAGATTTCATTGTGCCCTGCACAGATTCAAGGCAACCTGTGACATTTACAGCAAAGCAGCCTCAAAACATAACCATCATTAGAAATCCTCCATGTTAATGTAAGTAAAAAATATTTATATAGCACTTTTAAAAACACACTGTTACAAAGTACCCACAGAAAAATAAGGGTAAAATACAACATAAATAAAATGCAAATCAAACATTACACAGGAAGAAATAGACCAAGCTAAAACCAACCATAACAGGTCTATACAAAAGCTTGCTTAAAAAGAGGGATTTTTAGAAGCCGCTTAAAACAGTCTAAAGATCCCGCAAATCTAATGTGTATGTAGGAGTCTTACCACTGCAGGGTAATGTACAAAATCTTTTTTGAAATTATTAAATTATAAGATCATATTGCAAATCAAAGCCAAAGTAGCTAATCTCTTAATTTCTGAAATGCATAGCAGAAGTTTGACTGACCACAACATATATTTTTATTTATTACATATCAGTAGGTGCTGAAAAGGCAGGGGATGCCAAAACATAAAATGAAACAGATCTTGAATTGGCCTCCAAACCATAATTTTAAAAGCTTGTGTTAAGGTGTTTTTGTGTAAGTGGTTAGTTACTGGAGATGTTAATCCTACTTCCAGTGGTGTGGAATAAAAATACTTATCAAAGTCAAATGCTTGTAACTTATTTGCCACTTGAGCTTGTAACCAACCAACGGTGATTTAGAGGATTGGTTCTTTAAAAAAAATGTTGGCTGGATAAAGAGTTGGCTGGAAATTGACTTTCACCAGCCGTACATTGAACAGACAGAAAAAAACCAACCTTACAATCCCTTCATTGATAATGTGTCATGAGGACTTGAAGACTTTGGTCTGATTTTACCAACCTTGTTTTCTCCATGAGCCGGTGGGGCTTCAGATGCTCAGCCAAGGCCCTTGTTTATGTTCCATAGGCTAGGCTCTCATAAAGGATATTTTCCTTTTGCCATTAGGGCATTTTGGCTTTGGATTAGCTAGAGTTTATGCAAGCTGAAACATTATAATCTGTTCAGTCCATTTTTGAAAGAGATGTTTTATTTTAATGTTTTAATGACTTATTTTTGTCTATTCCTCGGTAGAAAAAGTTCTTATTTAATTTGTTTGAATTTATTACTTAGCATTTGGATTGTTTTAGGAAATTTCCAGCAGCAACAACAGTAGCCAGTAGTAGTATTAGTAGAAGCAGCTGTTGTAGCTGGAACCTTTACTGGTTCCATGTGCCTTTTTAAATATTTCTTATGTCAGCTTTGAACATAAGACCAAGTTTTTGTTTCTGTAAAACATTTTTTTAATTTTTTTTATTAACCTCATAATGCTTGTTGCATCATTTTGTCTTATTTTCACATCACCTTCATTTCAGTTCATGTCTTACTGTTCAACTTGTAATTTGACTCTGTTTTACTGTCATTGACAATATGTGCTCAATAAATAACTGTCTTGTTGTCTACCTGAGGGTCGTCTTGGTGAGACTGGGGACCCAGGGTCCAAGGGAGGTAAAGGCATCAAGGTAACTAATAGAAACTACTACAAGATCTCTCTCTCTCTCTCTCTCTCTCTCACACACACACACACACACACACACACACACACACATGAATGACGTTCCCTACTGATTTAATATCACTCTGAAGCGTTTTATGTAAAATTGTTCTAGCAAACCAGCTTTATCATGCAAGCTAATATCTTGTATATAGCCATGTCAATGCTATAACTCATAAAAAGAAAAGCACATGGTAAGGCCATTATGGCTCTCCAGTTAGACAGTTAAGAAGTATTTTCCCTCACTTGTTTCAGGTTACTTCATTTATTGTGCACAAATTTGCTTTGAGTTGGAATCCTTACCTTGTTTTTTTCTATTAATCCTTTTTTTCAGGGATCCACTGGCATGCAGGGCAAACAGGGGCCCCATGGACGTGATGGAGATAAGGTATTGATACATTCCTTGATTAACAACAGTTCTCAGAAGGCTTTTAAATCTGTAGGATTTAATGCTGCTGCCTTACTTGTGGCTCTGTATGGGGCACACCATGTCAAGTGGAGGAGCAATTGTTAGATTTAAAAAAAATCATTTTTGTTACCTAGTAACTTGTCAAAGTCACTAAACCTAGCTCCAACTAATAAAATCTGCATTAGCTGATGAGGAATTTCAGCTACCAATTGGTTTAAATGAACAATGCAAGAAATGTATGATTCCATTTTAGATACACTGGAGATGTAAAAGAAATAAATTTGTCTGCTCAATTTAAGAAGTGATTGCTACTATAAGATAAGCAACCAGGATTTTGATTTATCACTGTTGATTTCTCTGTCAAAATAACAACAATGAGGTATTGATAAGGACGTTGTCCCTGGCAGTTAGTTCTGTGATATGAGAGACAATAGCATTTTACCTCTTACATGTCACTTTTGGGACTTTACCCTAATAGTCTTCAGTGTTGTAGCCTGTAGTTTTAACATGGTGAATCATCTCTTTCCTCTCTATAGGGTCAGATCGGAGCACCAGGGTTCTCCGGGGACTTTGGGGAGAGGGGATATACCGTAAGATGCTCTTTATGTTCTGCTTGCTCTCATCCATCATTACTTTTATTCATCCAACTTTATTCTCTTTATCATTCATTCCATATGGTGTTCAAAGGTTGGAAGGTAACATTACTTTTGACCTGAGGTAAAAATGCCGTATGCCTTTTCTAGTGCTATAAATTACGTTTTCATTAGCTATTCCCTCTGTTTGCAAAAGAATATAATGAAGTATAACCACAATACTCAATGCTTTTGAAAAAATAGTCAGTACTTGAGAGCAAGAGAAGTATCTTTTCATGAACCAGTCTATTGTGTGTTTCTATTTATGCAGAGATAGAATCTAAGTGCAATGCAGCTAGCCTCCATAGACATAGAGCACCAATCTTATATTCATATCCAAGTTGTTTCACTTTTGACTTATTTTCTTTTTACTTTATATATTCATACTCTTAAATTTTATGTAATGAGTAATTTTCACGGAAAATCAGCGACAAGTTAAATAATTGGTAAAATATAATGCCGATTTGCATTCTGTCAGAAGTGTAAAACAATGAAGTGGGCATACTGCTGTAGAGTTGAAGAGTTGGCCTTTCAGTTGAGTAGTTCCATCAGTTCTGATTTCCAGTGAGGTAATCCTGGCAATTATACCTGTGGCAAAGCCACTCCTCTTGATCAATGAGGACATAGATGAGGTAAACTGCTCAGAGGACATCTTGCTTTGGGCATCTCCTGAACATGACTTCCCTCCTCGATGTGACGGCTTTCTTCCATAGGAGTGATAAGAGGATGAGAGCTACCAAGTTAGCGATGTAATGACAGCACTGTGGTGCCGCGGTCCTCCCTTCCAAATCAGTGAGGGGTGTTCTGTCATGATATGTATATGTCAAGCTAGAGCACCCCTTTCTCAAATACCTCTCTTATGCTGTCACCAGGGATTCTTAGGAGCTTCTACAAATGGACTGTGGGAAGTACCCTCACAAATTGCATAACAGTGTACTGCAGTGCTTAAGAGTGCAGCACAGTGGCTCAATGGTTAGCCTCACAACAATATAGTCCTGGGTTCAAAATCAAGTCAAAGTCCTTTCTTTGTGGAGTTTGCATGTTCTGCCCGTGTCTGTGTGGGTTTCCTCCAGGTGTTCCAGTTTCCACCCACCATCAAAAAGATATGCATGTTAGACCAAGGCAATAGGAAAAAGAACAGGAGTTGGTTCCCAGGTGCTGCAGCTGCTCACTGCTCTTACGCAATAGGATGGGTTGAATGCAGTTTTTTTTTCGTTGTATGTATGTACAATGATAAATTAATAAAGATTTTTCTTCTTAAAGCATCATAACGCATCATTAAACCGACCCAGTGTATCCCTGGTTCATCATTAATCCTAATTTAAGACATCAATCACAGTCACTGCAAGAAAAGGACACACAGTAGAATTAAGATAGACAAGGGGGGGGATTTATTTAGCTTTTTTATTTTTTGTATGGGAGAGATGGTACTCAAGTCTTAATCTTGAACAATCTGTCTTCTCAAGATTTACTGTGACATTCAGGAAATGACAAGAGCAAGATGCCTTCTGAATAGGTGTTTTCTCATGTCTTACTACCTGGATGACTTAAATGAAATTAGACACTTATTCTGAATGTTAGTCAGTACAGCTTTTATTTGTACTGCTCTTAACCAACTTGTTTTTTATTTCTTTTTCCCCCCTTCTGCTGCTTCATCTTTGAATCTCCTATACTGGTCACTTTACTAAGCCCCTGCAGAAAGGGACTGGCTCTTAACTTATTTGTTCACATGTGAAATGTTCTCATTTTAATGTAAGGAATGTGTTATATAATTAGAGCTTGACTGAATTATTGATTGATCTGGTCTAAATTGTTCCTTTTCCACAGGGTTATCCAGGAGAACTGGGTGGCAGAGGAGTGGCTGGGCCCAAGGTACTCAGTGTTAAGATAGAATAAGCTGTTCCTTTATTATTATATTCACATGGGGAAATTTGCAGTGTTACAGCAGCAAAGTGAAAAGCAGCAAAATGGGCATTAAAAAGGAGCAATATTAGCAAGGGGAACTATGATAAAAGACTTAGAGTCTTAGACTTGTCTAATTCCTCTGAATACTTTATGGCAGGTGCATAACAGTGTATCCTAAATGGTCAATTGACTTATTCTTATATAGCACTTTTCCAGTCTAACGACCACTCAAAGCGGTTTACAATGAATGCCTTATATTTACCGAATCTGATATGCGGCATAGCTCACTCGGTAGAGGGGTCGTCTGGCAATCAGAGGGTTACAGGATCGATCCTCGGTCCAGCATGTCAAGGTGTCCTTGAGCAAGACACTGAACCTCTTACTGCTCACGTGATGTACGTCGCTCTGGATAAGAGCGTCTGCTAAATGCCTATAATGTAATACAATGAACCCGCAACGCCTGTCCCAGGCATGCGCTCTACCCACTGAGCCACCGCAGTATACTCTTGTTCATTTACAAAACGGTAGAATAAGATTGAAATAACATACATGAATCACAAAGGGCTTTTATCAAGCCTCAATTTAATACATGTCCACACTGGTAGCATAGTGGCCCAGTGGGTAGTGCTGTTGCCTCACAGTAAGAAGATACCCGATTTGAATCCCAGGCTGTCCCAGATCCTTGTGTGGAATTTACATGTTCTCCCCATGTCTGCGTGGGTTTCTTCCTGGTTCATCAGTTTCCTTCCACCATCAAAAAGACACGCATGTTAGGGTTAATACTCCTGTGCCCCTGATTAAGGCAATATGAAAAAGAACTGGAGTTGGTTCCCAGATGATGCAGCTACTCACTGCTCCTATACAATAGGATGGGTTAAATGCAGAGAACAAATGTCGTTGTATGTATGTATGAAAAATGAATCAGATTTCTTATTTTTGATAAAGTAAAGTATAGACTCAACATTAGACTTGGTCTGTTCATATGCTTCTGAATAATTTTCAGATTTGACTTGGAACATGCAGACAAGTGTGTATTTATAAGGTGCACCTGTACAGTGCACGGAGCATCTACTTGTCTACACACAAAGCAATAGGCGACAATTTACACAATGTTCTCAATTTTAAAAGTATCAGCGGCAATTGGCAGCTGTGTTTCTGTCTCAATGTCAGGTGAATTTTCAAAGAAGAAGAAGAAGATTCAAAAGATACAATCTGTATTTGCAGATAGACTCTATCAGGAAGTCAAAAATGGGATTTTACAAGCCCTAATAGCTGAGGCACTCAGAAATTCCCAGCATAGACCAAAACATGGAAAGTTTCATTTCAGAAAACCCTGCCAGTGGTATTTCCAACAGTCCCTAACTGATGACAAAATTTTGGCTCATTGTCTGAATGCCTCACTATGAACTCTGAATAAAATGGGAATGGAAAAACAACAAGTCATAGTAGTTTTTCTTGGGGAGTCCCTGTAAAGTGAGAAAGTAGATCCTTTAACTCAGGGGTGCTCACACTTTTTAGCATGCAAGCTACTACACTTTGCGCTGTTGTTTGCGCATGTGCAGTGACAAGTCAGATGTCATCTGACTGGCTGCCCTGTATGTCAATCAAGTGACAGGATGGATGATAGGCCGATGTATATTTTATTAATGCCATGCGATCAACCCACACTACTGTTGCGATGGACTGGTAGATCTCAATCGACCTATTGAGCACCCCTGCTTTCACTAATGACTCAAAGTACAGGGTAGGTGAGTGTCAGTGCTTAACAATCAGCCCTTGCTCTACTATTACTTTGCTTGTGACAAATAACCTTTGATAAAACTTAGATTTAAAATTGACCCTCTTCACCTAGCTCCAATCCAGTAAAGTTGCTAACATGTCTCCCAAGTGGATCATATCTCTCTCGCTCTCTCTCTTTCACAGGGTGTCAAAGGTCAAGATGGGTTGCCAGGCATTGATGGGGAACCCGGAGAAGATGTGGGTGATTATTAAAATTCATGCTTTGTCAATAATGAATTGGCAAAAGATTTCTCAGCCCGCAGTGTCCATATAGAGTAGCCATCCATAATTTCCCCTAAGATAAAATTCTTCTCTTTCTCTGTCTATTTTTACAGGGTCCTATTGGCGTCCCGGGGTTGATGGGAGAGCCTGGACCATTTGGTCTCAAGGTTACCACACTTTATTACCTTTCACACATCATCACAACACAAACTTTACTGACCTTTATAAATTCTCATGGTTTTAATTTTAAATTAATTTAAACCAAATGAAAGTAATTTATTGGTGAACTTCTTGCCTGCAGGTGAAGATAGAGTATAGCTTGGAAGAGTATTGACAGATGTCAAAAGAGAAATCATAATGAATTGAAAAAGTTTCAATGGTGTCATGAAGTTTAGGTCCAAAATGGGTTAAGAAAAAGTAGCAACTCATTTTATTAGAGGGGGGGTGGGGATTTTTAAGGATAATAGGTAACTTGGTTTCTGAGTTTATTAAATGGGGAGCCTATACTGGCTTGATCAGCTAAAATATTGAGCAATCAAGTGATGAACTTCAACGAAATATGTGCTTTCTTCATAACACAGCAACACGCTTCTAGAAACCATCTCTTAATTTGGTTCTTGTTTGTATTTAACTGAAAAAGCCTCCTGAAATCCAATGGAGTCATGAAAATAGACAACATAATTAATTATAAGTATAAAGAGTTACAATATAAAAAGTTGGTCCACAAAACTTATTTTGCAGTCATACGTTTTTTGTTTTTGTTTAATTTATTCTTTAATTTGCAGTGGATAGGGGCGGCAGTAGCTCAGCAGTAGAGCATGTGCTTGCGAACTAACTGACTAGCCAGAGGCAGCGTTCAAACCCACCATGGGGCATCAGGAAGGGCATCTGACTTTAATCCCCAAGCTCCATCTAAGTCTGTGTCCAGCCCCCACAATGTGGGGATTAATCATGACATATAATAACTTCTCATTCTTTCATTTGTAGATAAAAAAGTACAAATGTTTAAACTCTTGTCTTCATTATGCTAGAACTCAGCACACCGTGTGCTGAGTTCTAGGATGCTGTTTTTCTTTCAAGTAGTATATCTACCTTGGATTTACGCATCAAAATAATGAGCTAAAGCACTATTATCTCCATTATCTTGGAATGTAATGAGGTGAAACATATCCACTCTTATCCCCTACAGGGTAGCAAAGGGGACCGTGGCATGAGAGGACCTCAAGGAAGAGTGGGCACTGTGGTAAGTACTTGGCCGAAGTGACCTGGAGGTCTCTTATCGTCTACTCTGACCAAATGCTTTTGTGCAAAACACTAACTCTCCACTTGTTTATTTACTTTTCCTTATTATATGGGGGGTTAAAATGTAAACACTACATGTGTGGTGCCATAGAGTGTGTGTAATTGATTAGTCAAAGTTCCAAAACATATCCCAGTGTATGGAAACGTTGAAATTCCCTTTGTGCTGGATGAACAATTTTAGATAGATGGATGGACAGACAGACTGACAGACACTCTCCCAAATAACCCCATAATAAGCTTTTTTTTCACAGTACACATTCATAAAGCAAGTCCTCGTTAGCATGAGAAACCACAATCACAGTTCTTCCTACTGCAAATTTAGGGTATAGGCTAAATATGCATTCACTTTCAAAAAGAGTTTCATGTAGGTGGGGAAAACTTCAGTGGCATTAAAAAGAGGAACTAAAGAGGAAGTTCCCGAACGAAAGAAAAAAACCCAGTAATGACACTCTCATTTTACCTGATCTATGTCTCACTTGTGATAGTTCCTTAAATACTCCTGTAAAATCCCTGACTTTAGTCAAAAAAACTCATCCAGTATCGGCAAAATATTTCTAAAAGAAATTAACATTAATGCATTGTTACTTTTGAAACCACTCCATGATTTTATGTTTATGAAAAAACTCATCTTGTAACTGACTTTGTACCTGTTTGCTTGTTGTCTGTAATAGGGGGCACAAGGAGAGCAAGGAGATGCTGGTATACCAGGGAAACCAGGACCTAAGGGCCTGCAGGGCCAGCCTGTGTGTACATGAACTAATGCAACATCTACAGCAGCATTATCAACCCATTACATACCCTGACTCTGTCATCCTGCCCCTTTCACCTTATTAAGCAAAGACAAATAGGATGCAGTATTTCTGTTAGAATTAGAATCAGTCCTTGCAAGTGTCTGGGCTTGCCATGTATGCTGTTAGTTTATTAGAAGTATAATTGTAAGCCCATGAATTCAACTGATAGAGTTCTGCCTTTTTTATTACAGGGGGCTAAAGGTGAGACAGGACCTGATGGTGAGAAAGTAAGTTCTGAGTCACAGTCAGTTTAAAAAACACAAATGAGTTTTTCAGATTCTTCTTATAACCCTGAATTGTGACCCTGTAAAAGACCCTAAAAAAACAGTCATCTCTCATAATCAGAGCAGAATAATGTCTCCAATTGATCCTGTGAGCTCATGCAACTCATCTGCAGTCAGCTTTTGTTTATTGTTTTTTATTTTGGTGTTTGCCTTGTATGTTTACTTACAGTGAGGACATCCTTCTCCCACTCTTCACATGCTGTTTTTTTTTCTTTTTCTTAGGGTGCAACAGGGAAAATTGGTATCAAGGGGATCAAAGGAGAAAAGGTGATTATTACCTTTTTTTAATAGAGGAACTAATGCTATCATCTTTAAACCATTTTTCCCATTTGCTGCTTTGAGATCTGCAAGGATTTTCACTTATTGGTATTTTTATCTTTCCTCCTGATTCTGTTCTTTTAGGAAAGTGCAGGCGACAGAGGAGACAAAGGACAGGTAATATGATGTCATAAACACCTAACACATTTCAATACTTTTGGGTATATTCAGTGCTTAATTTGTGCCGGAGCTACCTGGACCAAGTTAGGAGACCTCTCGTTTTGAACTGTTTGCGCTTTGAGGCTATTTACGTGGATACTGCACTTCTCATATTAATACAAAAATAGTTGTCCATGCTATTCCCTAATGATAATATCCAATTACATCAATGATTCATCTGTCAAAAAACAACAAAGAAAAACACATACACACAAACACACACACACACACAAAAAGTTGTCCCTCCCCCCAAAATCACTAATGTCAATTGGAGCCAATCACATCAACGAATTCAGTCAAGACCAACATTTCAGGGTTACTTACCACCATAATGCAACATTGGTGACTTTTTTTTGGTTAATGGTTTTTTTTGTGCTTCACGACCT